>JAQIWU010000494.1:0-25548 GCA_034696445.1 Isotomiella minor
TACATATAATAAAATGAGAAGAGATGTACTCCTAAGTACGTCGCGTCACGAACAGGCAGCATTGGCATTACATACTTTATAGCCACTTCTGTCTAGATTTGACACTGTATCTTGATGACATTCCGTTCTTTATGTGATGCTTGCCTTTTCACATATGGAATATATGCGATGGAGAAAGTTTCTCTTGTGCCTCTGCCTCCTCCTCCTTTCACTTCGCCATGGCAGCAGGCTACTGCCACTCAAATTCTCTGTTCCTTTGTATCCTCGATTGTAGTCTGGATAAAAAAGAACAGTGTGATCCTAGGTTTTTTATGAAGAAAATAATCTATGGTGTGAAAGAAGTATTTTCTTTCTTTTCCCTTTAGAAGCCATGTGTGCTCCCAAAAGGCACAGGTGGCTGGAAACTTGCTTATAGTAGTCTGACACACACTGACTTGGTAATAATTGATTGGAAAAGTTAGGGGAAGTTTTTTCTTTCAGTGTCGATGCCAATAATATAGTGTACGTTGATAATGTAATGGTCTTCTGTTTGGCCTGTGTTGTGTCCTCCTTTTCAGGGTCGTGTTACTCAAAACCTTCTCAAACATACAGTGCTTTCCCCACGTACAGTTTCCTTTTTGGGATTATGTTTCAGTAATAATAGCGAGTGTCGCCTGAGGCGTAGGATTACATGGGTTAATGAATAATTTAATTATCCTTGCATATTTGGGTACTTATCTTCAAATGGCTTACTCAACATTTTTCATGTGAACCTTACTCAATGTTGCCAATCAGGTAGAATTAAGAGGAGAAAGCTCCCCATATTAGTTTCCATGGTTCATGATGGATCTTTGGCGGTGACGCAAAAGGGAAAGCACAATACCATTTATTTTAGGTCCTTATGTACCCAGGTACATCTTTCATTACAACGTCTCAACGACTCGCCAGAATAGATTAAATCCAACAGATTGCCTTGCGTTTCAACTGCGCTCTCTATGATTATTGACACTACCCAAGGGATTGAGAGATGGTGTATTGTGGGGGTGAAGAGTCTATTTCGGTTCGGTGTTGTGTGTGGACTTTGGCTTGCATGAATAATGGGAAAGTAAATATAAAGATAAGGCGTGGGCAGAGTTGATTCTCACACCGAGTGAGAAATGCTTTCACTCTTCTCCTTAAGTAGTTATCCAGCCGAAGGACAACTCAGCTCTCAACAGCACAAAACTGTGAATGGAGAAAGCATGGAATGGTGTGTAGGTATTTCACATTTCATACCCTGCAACCCTGCGATATCCTCCTCCACGATTCAGTCTTCTCTTCAGCAAACACAGATGGATGGGTTAAAATAAATAATGGTGCTGAAATAAGATCACTTTCACATGTCTTCATTCCATCCATCACTTGGATTTTTTTCCTCGTATCCACCCATCCTTCATCCACGACGCAAAACTGAACTGACGACGTGACCACATGGCCATACAATGGTCGCATCTGTTGATTCTTTTTTATTACATCTATTTCACGCCAAGTAATCAAAGTATGGTGAAATGACTTGCCGTTAACAGGAAAACAGCAAGGTGTACTTTGGTAGGTACGCTAGTTTAGGAATTAAATTCTGTGCGAAAAGAAGAGGTGATGTTGATGCAATTCTTACTTTCACTGTTCGCCAAATGCTATCTTTAGCATCTTTTATCTTGCTTTTATTACCTTCCGGGCTTCAGATCTTACAAAAAAGGCTTTCACTACTACTTTCCGAAAAGAAAGTTTTAACAGACCAGCAGCGTGAACGGCGTCCTTTTTAAATTTTATTATTGAAAACTTTTTCATTAATAGAAGAGTGCGGGTAAAAGCTTGGAAAGAAAGAAGAGACGGATGGATGGGGTAATTTAAGCTTACAATTAGACGGAAACGGAGAGACCACTATGAACAACAAAAAGGAGGAAGGATGCAAGAAACGTATAAGCAAGCGAAGGGAAAGTTTAGGATTTCATAGTCGCAGGGGAAATGGAGTGGAAAGCGAATGAAAAGCTTGATTTAATATATGGCTTCATTTCATACCATCGAATTGGTGCAAAATATCTTGGGAACATTCTTACATAGTGACGCCATTGCAACATAACGTATAACAAAACAAAATCTTCACATTATTTGAAATTTCCTTGCAGGATATATAGTGCATAGTTGGAAAAAGGGGATCTCGTTCCATGATATGAACTGTTAAGAGGGTGAAAGTGATCTACGAATTCCATGTTGTGCAACGCATTTCTTAGCAGCTCTAAATAAACGCAAATATACTGTAATGTTCTAAATGCGAAACATACTATAGGCTTTAAAAAACTTGGTGGTACCTAACGTGCGTGAGATAGAGATAGACAAGCTCCATACACCATAGTAATCGGATATATTTAGGTCCTTCATCCCTTGAGAAACGCAATTTCACTCCATTGTGTGGTGGTAGCTTTCACTTTCTGTGGTTGCGTCTGAAATATTACACTTCTACTGCATCAACAAGAGTTTTTTTGGAGACAGAAAACAAGAAAGTTTCAACATAGTTTTTAGTCATGAATCAGAGTAAATAGTACCTATATTTTTCTCCTCAGAGTAGGCTTTAGAAAGCCTTTAGTGTCTCATTTAAAAGAAATAAGGGAATGGTCAGAGCACTATACTACATTAATGTTTGTTTTTTTTTGATTCTGTAGTTCGCGACCGGGTTAGAACAAAAATGGAGAGGAACATCTTGACGGAAGTCCAACATCCATTTGTGGTGAGACTCCACTACGCCTTCCAGACAGAGGGGAAACTATATCTCATCCTGGACTTTCTCCGTGGAGGAGATCTCTTCACTCGACTGGCCAAGGAGGTGAGAATTAATTAGCTTGAAAACCATGCATCTCTTTCTCGCTCTTTGCGTGTCACAAATTGTATCACGAAATAAAATGAATATACACACTTGACCACAGACTCATCTAATCAATTTGACACCATAATTACTTCACTCGTCCTTGGCGTACTTTCATTTTTGATCTTTGCGTAACTGAAAACTGCTTAGAGAAACACACTTTGCTGGAGAAAGCATGTAACACACCTGCGCATTTAGATTATAAAATGATGGAGTGTGAAAACTTGCTGATTACGAAGCTGTCACTTTCACGCCGTATATCTTTAGACAATTTGGGTGAAAGCTGTATGTTGCAATAATGTACGAGTACATGTCCACATGGCCACTATATCTGATTTGGCACTTGAGTTTAGTTTTGGGCACATTCATCTTTCAGTACAAAATATGGCCTGACAGCTCCCTTCATTATGCCCATACATCTTTGCCTTTATTGGACACGCCGTTTCCACAAAATTAAACTGTCAAGAGTATTCAGTGTGGACTGATGGAAAGATGGAAAGTGTTTCGGTATGCTGGTTGGTGTGCTAAATACGTAATAGAAATGGAGGATTGTTCCGATAAAAGAGAGAACCAACGTTGCTGCTTTCGATTAGAATGAGAGTTGTGTGTCTGTATACTTTCGTTTCCCACGATCAAGTTGAATTTGGTGTGGTGATGCATGGCGAAAAGTTCTGCCAAAAAGAGCATAGGAGAACAGCGTAACTCAAGTCTAACTTTGTTGTCTGTCTGTTCCAGATAATGTTTACTGAAGAGGATGTCAAATTTTATTTAGCAGAACTTGCCCTGGCCCTCGATCATCTGCATTCCATTGGGATCATCTATAGAGACCTGAAACCTGAAAAGTAAGTATGAAACACGTCCACCACCAGTAGCATTTTGTTTGACTACTGCTGCTTTCTCCTATCCACTTACAAATTATTCAGAAGACACTATGACTGCCCTGCCCAAGCTCTTTGTCATGCTCAACTTCCTTAGAGTCGAACTGGCCTTTCTTTTCTTCTTCCTAAAATGCTTTGAACAAAATCAAATCAAATGCCACAGAAGCATACGCTTTCCAGTATTTTTGGCATAGGTCACTCACAGACAAAAGAAAATTGCACAACGTTTCAAATCAACCTCCTTGTTCAGTCATCCCATCACTGTCTTACTAAATTCTTCTTCGTTCAGTCAACTCTGGGAATGAAATGAGTCGAAATAAATGAGTTCGAACGATTTAAATGAATGCTGGATTTTGGGATGAATACAAATGTACTACTCATTTGACTACATGAGTGAGAGACAGAATATAAAGGGGGGACTCGAGTGTAAAAAGTACAATACCCCCGTTGGAGAAAGCAATGAGCCATGGGTAGAGAGAGACATAGTCATCCTCTCATCTCAACTTATTTGCATTTTGGGTCCTGAGAGTGGAGAAGAAAGCTAACCAAGGAAAAGTGTAATCGCAGTCATACATACATACCGACCACAACGAATCCCAGGTGGTCCCCCAACTCCATTCTGTAGAAGAGCAATGTATTGTGTTTTATGTCTTTCCTCTCGAACGAGGAAAGAAAGAAAGTAGAACGAGAACCAGCTACTTTCATCCTACCATTTATGTACGTAAAGCCCTTTTTGTATAATATGCAAATAAAAGTGACCTAGTCTCACTGCTAGGGTATCCATCCTTGCATGCATTATAATTTTACCAACCTGTTGTGTTTGTTTAGACAAGCCTGCATGCTATCTATGCTCTTTTTAAACTACAGACTTTTCATTGCTCATGGACTCCAATATTTACCTCGCAGATTAATAAATCCGGATAATAAAACAGGGCGTAGTTCGTCTCGCATATCCTTGGGCAAGCAATATCGTAAATGATTAACGTCTGTTGATATGAATTTATTATGCAAAACAAAGAAAGCAAAAACAGGAGCTAATTTAGCGTCATTCAGAATGGGATATGAGATTGAATTTAATTATACTCAAGAAGAAAAATGTGAAAAGACTTTCAACTTTCTCCGCCGTATGTGTATTCAGTTATAAAAAGGTACTCATGCACACATGCCACAAAGCAAACCCTTCAGAACTTCTTCTATGTTCTACGCCTCAGTTGTTCTTTCTCTTTTCTCCATCCTTCCTCCACTTGTGCTGAATGACTTCAAACTGAACGTTATGCTATCGTGGAGATGTTGATGTTGATATCAAAGCTTCATACCACTTTACTTTGTGAACCTCATAATCCATTCTCCTGTATGGGATTTGTCTTTAATAGGATTTCGTTGGCTGAATAAATGAAAAGCTTTTCGATGAATCTTCTTAAAAACGTAGCCCCTAAATTATGCAGTTATTTAAGATCTTTCCGGAGAATGGTAAAGAGCTGACTTTTATTCACTGGGGAAATATGAAACACACAAGGTCCTGGGAATGGAAACTATATAAGTACATAATAACCCTGTCCCATTTTCATCTTACAAATAAGGGTAGGATTGTTCCTGTGCCTCTCTTTTCTAAAGGGAACGCTGTCACCGAACATAACATGCAGAGAAGATAAGATCTACGAAAAAAGTTTTCCTTTCATCTTTTTCTCTGAAACCGAAAAAGTTCTTCGAGCTTAGCGTGGTTGTTATTCAGTGCAGTCCAACAATTAAGGAGAAATTAATGAGACACGTTGTTGCCGATGGCTATTTTATCACGGATCAGCCACACAGAGTTGTTTACTGTGGCTGACAGTTTTGTCGCATCCCGTTTAGAAATGTTAAGTTGAGGAGCTTAGGAACCCCTGTCCCCCAAAGCTTTCTCAAATAATGAGTCTTATAAATTCACCTTTTGAATACTTTCTCTTTACAGCATCCTTCTGGATTCAGACGGTCATATATCTCTCACAGATTTCGGTCTTAGCAAGCAGCCTTTGGAAGATGAAAAGGCGTATTCATTTTGCGGCACTGTTGAGTACATGGCACCTGAAGTGGTAAGCCGATATGCCTTATGGTTTGGATTGTCCTCTGAGTTACCTTTCTCTTTTCAGGTCAATCGTAAAGGTCACTCTTATGTTGCTGATTGGTGGTCATTTGGTGTGCTCATGGTAAGTTATTAAATTCTTTCCATCCCACTTGAGACCTAGATAACTTCTTCATTCCCTGGAACAATATGCTTCCATGCGAATCAGTGGCATGGCAAACCAATAGCTTCATTTATTTTGATGTAAGCAATATCCACACGCACAATCATGCAAGATAAAAAGTGCAAGCTACACGTAAAGGAAAGTGAATTAAAAATTCTTAAGACTTTCTTGAAACTTATAATTAAAATCTCAGCATGATATCTTCGTTTTACGAAACACAAGAGTAGATAAAATTTAATAAGTTTCGTACTAGTCCAAACCTTACATAATGTAAGTAAGACTTGATGAAGTAAAAATCTTTATATCTTTCAGTACGAAATGCTGACGGGATCCTTGCCATTCCAAGGTGCGAACAGGAAGGAAACCATGGTGCAAATATTAAAAGCGAAACTTGGAATGCCTCAGTTCTTGTCTCCTGAAGCACAGTCTCTTCTTCGTGCACTGTTCAAAAGAAATCCAGTCAACCGACTCGGCGCTGGTAGGATTCTAAATTTAGTTTATTGCCAATTCAATTTTAAAGTCTTCCATTTTGTCTGCAGGTGGTGTGGAAGAAATTAAATCACACTGTTTCTTTGAGACAATTGAGTGGGACAAATTGTACATCAAGGAAGTAATCCCTCCGTTCAAACCAACTGTTTCCAGATCTGATGAAGTGTTTTACTTTGATTCGGAATATACCTCACGAACCCCAAAAGGTAAAGCCTTTCAAAAGAAGGCAATATTTTACTCTTTCGATAGGGCTTCCTTTGTCCTTATAAGAATGATTTGTAGCCCCGGAAATTAATGCTTTGGTTTCCGTCCAACTTCAAACTCTATACTTTTCTTTTCCATTCTGTCTCAGCAGATTCTCCAGGAGTACCTCCAAGTGCAAATGCACATGAATTGTTTCGAGGCTTCAGCTTTATTGCCTCGTGCCTACTGGATGACAATATGAATGCCTCTCCCATCCCGACGTCTACTACTTCTAGTACCAATAGCAACAGTAGGCCAACACCCACCCCTCCCACCAACAACAAGCCGACACCAGAAAGATTTAGAACGGTGAGTTTCAGAAGAATGAAATAGCGTTTTTGCAGAAATTTTATATTGGTTTGTCCTTAGGTAATCCGCACTAGCAATATTTTAGATGACTACGAGATGAAGGAAGAGATTGCCAAAGGTGCTTATGGTTCTTGTAAGTGCCTTATAATCTCATACATTTTACGCTGATTATTAACTTGATGGATTGTTCCTCTAGGTCGACGTACTGTTCATAAATTGTCGAGAGTCGAACATGCCGTGAAGGTTAGAAATCAACTTTCATGTCTCATTTAACCCCCGTCGTGCCAATAATGTACCTTGACACAATGACATTTTCATATTTTCCCTACGCTTTCTTTTGTGCTCACAAAAGCATTTATGATTGACTTTATGCAATCTCTAAATTGAGTACTTTCGCCATTTCTATTTCATTCTTATCTTATGTCAATGATTGATTACGGCATATTATGGATGGTAACTACGTTTTCTCTTCTTGTTGCAGATTATCACCAAAGGAACGAAGGAATGGCATGATGAGGTGGACATTCTTCTTCGTCATAGTCAGCATCCTCACATCCTCACTTTATACAGCGTAAGCAATGCGATATTTAAAACCTTTAACTCTTATAAGCTAAAATAAAGGCTTTTTTTAGGTGTATGAAGATGCACAGAATGTTTACTTGGTCACAGAATTGCTAAGGGGAGGGGAACTTTTAGACAAAATATTGACGAAACGTCGACTTTCGGAGAAGGAGGCCGCGGACGTGATGGCAGTTTTGGTGGAAAGCGTAAACTACCTTCACGGTCATGGGGTAAAAAAAAGCAAAAATTAATGCTTGTCATATGCGGATGAAAGTCGTCACACGTCAAACTTTCTCTCTGTCTCCACAGGTGGTACACAGAGACCTTCAACCAGCCAACATAGTTTATGCCGATTCGTCGCAAAAGCCGGAAGGATTGCGAATTTGTGATTTTGGTTTTGCAAAGCAACTCAGAGCAGAGAATGGATTACTAATGACACCATGCTATAATGCTAATTTTGTGGCCCCTGAAGTTCTAAAGAAGCAAGGTTATGATGAGGCTTGTGATATTTGGTCGTTGGGTGTCATTTTGTACACGATGTTATCCGGGTAAGTCAAGTTATACTCCACTTCCAAATAAATGACCCACTTACCAATAATAAATGATTGTGGTTTATTTGTGCACAACAGGAAAACACCTTTTGCAACAGGTGCAAATGATCCACCAGCCACCATCCTTTCCCGAATTGGCAATGGCGAAGTGGATGTAACTACAGGAAACTGGGTGCACATATCAGACCCAGCGAAAGTGTTGGTACGGAAAATGTTGGATGTGGATCCACGTTTGCGACCTGAAGCTAAGGATATTGTGCGGTGTAATTGGATCCAAAACCGACAATCCCTCCCTTCCCAAGCGCTTCCAATTGAACATCCGGCAACATTGAAGGTACAAGCTCCATTCAAAACCCCACCCATTACAACAGTGCATTCAATTACAGTACTAACTGTCCCTTGCGTTTTTAGAGTGCCATTCGAGCTACATATTCAGCATTGTCACAAAGTCCGAAGGCACCTCCTTTAGGACCCGTGGTACAATCAGACTTGGCTAGGAGACGCCAACGGTCAAGACCCCACTCTTCAGATAGTACAGCGTAGTCCTATATATAGTCACTGCTTTTATTAGGTATAGACAGTTGCAAGATAATTAACAATCCAAGGAGTTGAATCAAATCATCAAAAATGTTTACCAAATTGGCATTTCTTTTTGAGAGATTGTGCAATTATTGTCAGCACTAGTAGCCGTTAGAGAAAGTGTTGTTAATGCTTCATTCATTTTTGAGACCTCAAAATGGAGTAAACAGTAGCGATCTCATTTTGACGTAATGCTGGTATAGAATAGACCATGAAGGTCTCTAGTCGTCGTCGTCGTCATTGAACCTTTTGCGAATCTTAAAACTGCTAATACAAATACCCATCTGTCTTGTTATAGCATCTTAGGTACTATAATATTATCATTCTACATCCGTTTTCTGTGATTGTAATTCTACTTGTGCTTAACAATATGAAAACAAACATAGCAGAACAATTTCAGATAGCCACCTCGATTGAATTATTGTAAGACCCTCCATAAACAATTTTTATAACGTTTCTTCGAAGAGGAACTGTGTCGAAGTACGTGTGGCAGTTGGAATTAATTATTATACCATTTATGACTTTAGTGAATAATCCTCAGGTTGTACTTCTGTAGAAAATAGTGACAATTAAATCGAGGCATTGAACATTTTGCCAAAGCTTTGTCAAACACAAAAAAACTTACACCACAATCTTTTACCCAAAACATGAGAAGAATGATTGGAATTTTGATTTGAGAATAGTTTGATCCTTAATTGTTTAAAAATATTTGGAAAGGTGGAATGCCCAATAATTTTTTAAGGGTCTAAAAAAAGCAAAGCATCATCACAATTCAATTTTTTCGTCGTCAAGTTAAATGCTAAAACCAGGTGTGGTGGATGGCATACTCGGAATTGTCAGAGCAAAGCCCAAGATTCCTCTGCGACCTGGTTATTTCCTGGAATCGTACATTCTTGACCCTTTTGTGAAGGCTTTTGATTTTCATGTCTCTCGGAATTATAATCCCGTTTACAATCTGAACCCTTGAATTATCGTCTGGACGAGGGGTATAAAAGCTTCTCGGCCCACTCAAGTAAATATCATTCGGTCTTTAGCAAGCCCTTCAGTCACATATCTCCCAGTCTCAACCTCAACCCTTTAAACAATTTTAAACTTCAAAATGAAGTCAGTCCTGATTTTTGCCATTGTGGCTTTTACATCCGTCTCAGCCAGTCCCTTTTTGGAGTTTTTGAGCGGTTTGCCAGTCCTTGGAAACAATCCCGTCACAAATACTGTTTCCGGTTTGGTTAATCGAGTCACTAGATCCCCTGAGTGTAACCTTTTGCTGGGTTTGGGTTGCGACCGTTCCGCCAGGTTCCTTGGTGGTGGTGATGGTGAAGAGGGTGAGGTTTTTTTTATTTATTATTAGTTTAGCTCTGTGCTCTATTGCGGAAAATTAATACCGTCATTTCTTTTTTTTCATTTCCTTCAGGTCAAGCTGGTCTTCTCGGGCTTAATTTGGGCAAAACAGTCGGTAGCATCATTGGAACGTCGGGAGAACCACAGAAAGCCTCAAAAAGTGAGTTTACTCAATTCATTTTTTCTCATCATGCCCCAATTCTAAATTACTTTTATTTTCTATCTGTTTCCAGCCGCTGTCTTCTTCACTAACCTCCATGAGCTGTTGCACAATGTCCTCAACGAACCCAACACCGAACCAATGAGGAGTAGGAACAAGTATTTGTCCAAGGTCTTGGTTGACAGAGTTCGAGGAGGTGGATTTTGCGAACTCAAAAGTGGCAAAGGGACTTCACTTGAATTTGCTGGCTTAATTAATCAATATTAGTTCATATAGTGTCTAACTTGTTGTTTTACTTGTTGCTGATCGTATTAAGTAGATTCGTTTTACTTGTGATTTTTGCATAGAGAGTAAAATACATTCGTTCTTAAAAGCATAATCTAATGAATTCGGCGTTATTTCATCGTTTTTTTCAGAGAGCATTGCATAAAGTAAAGCATTTAAAACTCCATTTTTACACAATGCACAGCACAACCTGTTCAAATCCGTCTTGGTTTAAAGATGAGCTCCACCTCATTCAAATTACGATGGTACTGCATGACGACTCCATTCTTACATAACACCATGAATCTGCAGAATGATTATTATATTCCAATAATTAAAAAAGTTCTTGCTTGCTGTGTTCTTGTTTGACTCATTATTGTTCTTTCTGCGCACCATTGCATCGCATCGCAGCATCTCCTCCTGAAGAAACAAAAGATTTAGTTTCTAAAACGCCTCGTTTAAGTACCTACCCAACTTTACTTTTAGCACAATTCGACACATTAGTTACTTTACTTTACTTCCTTTAGGCACATTACCTAAGTTCAATTAGGTACGGATGATAGTGATAGTGACTCCCACCACTTCAAGCAATGCGATGTTTTACTTCCGCTTAATTGTCTCATGAACTTTCTACATGTATATGACTTCGACGTCCTTTTTGCCCAACCTTCATTTGTTGGACGGATGGTGGTATGGAAACAGACGTGTTCTTCATTTCTTCAAAGCCATGGTAAAGTATGCGAGGAGTAAAAGATATTACAGTTTCCGTTTTACTTTTTATTCTGATCGGAATAACATCTTCGGTGTTACCTGAACCATCAAACCCAAGGTCCCACTACCGGGACAGGGTCAATAATAATCTAGTCATGGGAAGGGACGGTGCAAGCGTTTCTGGACGCTCAGTATTCTCCAGGTTTCGAGGTGTGACTTGCTGTTGAACTGTGAGGAAAACCAATTGAAACTAATTTCTTTAAACAACATAGGCCAACCCAACGTCGTTCCTTTGGAAGATGACGGGAACAATTATCTAGACCTGGAAGACACTGCTCCAAATGAGGGAGACGCAGAGATCTCTGAGGACGAATCATGTAATGTGACCATGTAAATATTATCTACAAGAAAGGGGTGTACTGAGATCTATCGTGGATTAATTACAGTCGAGTCATCAAATGAGGATTACAGTCCCACTTCTAAAACCAAATTAATGGGCAAAGACGTCATAATTGCTGACTTGGATGGCGGCGGAGGTCCCAACGTTTTTAGACGGATGGTTAATTTTTTCCGTGGAGTTCGAGGGGGGAATGGGGGCAACATCGTTAACAACGGAGGAACCGGAAACGGTGGTGGAGGTTCCAACACTGGTGGTGGTGGCACAGTTTTGACCTCCAGTACAAATGGGGGAAGTGGTGGTGGGAACCGTAACAACAATAATAATAATAATCGCGTTGTTTACACTACTGGATCAGGGTCTAGAGGTCAGTATTAAAATCTCTCGTATTAGTGACCCAAGCTTAAATATTTACTTTAGGTGGAGCATGTGTCTGCAGTACTGGCAGGGAAGGAAAGGAATTCAGGACGTCAACAAACGAGGAAGAGTATCCTGAGGATGAGGACCAGCTTCAGAAACTTGACGACTCCTCACAAATGCTTTATGAAACCAATAATAAACTAAATGACGACGATAGGAGGAAATAATTTTCTTCTTCTTGCATACAAGCCTTGCGTAATTTTATTTCGTGTATTTTTACATTATATGGTTAGTTGGGTATCATTTGGTGTAAATATAATACAAGCCTAGCGAAATAAATGTACAAGTTTAAAACCTTCAACTGTCATGAGACAAATGATTTTACTCTCGTTTATTGAGAGGTTGTGTTTCCACCTTCCCTTTCAATGGGAATCGTCTGCCCCCTGGATTGATGTCCCGAAGAGGGAGCAGTACCACAAGAAGCAGTAGTCGGGGGAACTGGAGACGTGGGTGCTGCACCACCTCCACTTGAAGCGGTGGTGGGAGTAATGATCTTGGCTGGTCTTCCAGTGTGCCTGATGGGAACAACGGTTTCCCCACCCACCAATTTTCGAGGTGCACACAACTCCAAGATTCCATCAGAGCTCATGTTGCAGGCCAGTTGTTCGACTTTCACATCGTCAGGCATGATGTAGCGACGAACAAAGTGTCGTGAGATGAATCCGTGGCTGTCCTCTCTCTCCTCGTGTTTGGCTTCAATTATCAAACTGTTGTCCTTTGTTTTCACGCTGATAATAATTAATGTAGGGTCGTTATTTTCGATCGGTTGTCATAGAAGTAAGTATGGGCTTACGTGACTTCGTCCGTATGGAACTGATGGACATCTAGCTTCACTGAGAACAAGTCCTTGTTTGTCCCTTCGCCTGATGGGGCTTGGTCTCTTTCCGCTGCTGAAGGCACCCATGTGCGAACCCTAGGGCGGTACATCCTGCTAGAGTACCGAGGTGAGGGGACGAAAAATTCGTCATTGTCCCACATGTCCAGATGACCCAAACGAGAATCCAAGCGGTCGAACCAGGGATCCATTTGTGAATTTCTTGTGCTGAATGAAGAAGCGTCTTTTTCTTTCCTGTGTAAACTCTCAACTGCAACTGAAAAGTAACCTTTCATTTTTAAAGTTTATATTGAAGCATATTTTTTAGCAGTGGGAGGAAAGTGCATGCATAAGTGTATCATCGCATTTCACAGTTGCTTTCTAGAGTTCAAAAAGTGACAAACTTAAAGATTTATTCTTAGATCCACCCACACAAATCTGCTCAGTCAGCAAAAGCCGTGTTGTGTTGTGCAAAGAGATAGAGAAGAAGGGTATCCTAGAAGCATTTTGGAATTCTGAACGTGTTTGTTTTCGAGTGAGAAAGATATTAGTTGATGATGACTAACACTTTCTCCTTTTGATGATGGCATAATCGATTATTTTTTAAACCTAAAGCATCCTTCTTGTGGGTGAGCATGGTTAGATTCGCATTATTACCTATAAGGGTTTTCGATAAGGCTGACATCACTTGTTTATGTCCTTTATTGGCCTTGTGTGATTGGATTTTAAGTTCTTAATAGAATTACTTTTAGACATGATGAGTTGTACATAGCCATCACATAACAATTCCATTTATTAAACTAAGGTTTCTTGGACAAATTTTAAATTTTGATACAAACCGAGTCAATTGATCACAGCCTAATTTACATTACTATAAACCATTAGCACAATCATTACCATAAAATGGCAAATTGCAAGCATAACGTAGCATGAGATTGCAAATTCCCAACGTACTTGTTGCCAAAAGCCTGCATCACCACTATAGAACATGCGAGAACACACTGGGGGAATCGTGCGAATTCTTGTTTCTGATGCAAGTATTAGTCAAGCCAAACCAGCCAACGTTGGCTTTAGCAGCATTACCATGAGATTCTCCGAGTTATCTCACGCTGCCTCGTGAACATTCTCGGTTGTTTCACTTTTTCCTATATAAAGTTGGGCCATCCAACAACTCGACATTAGTCTGAATTTCAGTCTTGTGTCATTGACAACTCCAAAAAGCAACTACCAAAGTATTTTTGCGAATCTTATATTCTACCACTAGAACCAAAGTTGATTATCATAATAACTTTTACTGTTCAAACTCCAACCAAGCACTAAAAACGGAACCACCACAACCGACGATTTTTGTAGCCTTGGTTGGTGCTTTCACTTTGGGAGGAATTAGGGTAAAGTTTCTCTGTTCTTGTAAGGCGTTATTAACAACTTACGCCCGTTGCCTCCTTAAGTTGGAAGCTCATTCCAATTTCTGCAATAGATCATCGCATCAAACTCTAAATCAAAGGATGTATTTATTGGCAATGGTGCGTGACTAATGGTGATAAATTTCACTTAATTAAGAACGGACTAATTTCCCTCACTGCTGCTGTATATACAAAGTCGGTGTTGGACCAGTCAGTTCATAGTCTATATTGCTATTTTGGTAGTACTATTAATTCATTTCAATGAGTAGGAAGTTCTGTTTCTAGCGATAAGCCTTACTTTATGGCCTGACCAAACCCACCCGACCATAATAATCCATCTAGTTTCTCTCCACTGCTTCATTGGGCAAGCAAGTTAGTTAGTGTATGTAACTATGTCGTATCTACACCACATTAATATTATCTGAATTATGCAAAGTACTCTGTAGTAAGAGTTCAGCGGGGCGGGTACTACCCTAATCGACTCGTGGAGAGAAGTTAAGGTCTGTAATTTAATTCTACAGATAACCATGCGGACTGTATTCGATTACAATATTCGTATTGCAACAAGCATTCCATCCAACCTCTTTCATTCGTTGCGAAATGTTGTGTTGGGTGTGAAAATAGGTTATGATGTCGAGATTAGCATGACTTTCTTCAAGTTTCTTTCGCCAATTGGGCCTAATGCAATTATCAATTATTGAATTGACATCTCCATCTCTTAAGAAATGCCAAAATGACTCATGAGCAGGAAGAAAAGTATGAAAATCCATCGATGTCACAGCACAACTCCTCTTAGTTCTCTATACAATTCAGTTACAAGAGTTGTCAAACCCCGACGTTCACCAGCTTATATTAAATTGTTGTCATGTGGCAGTTATAGACGCCAACGGTGACACCAATGGAATAATAAAATTAGGCCAGGAGGTGAAAGATGCACTGTCGAAATAAGATAAATGGGAAAGGTTCAGTGAGGTCATAAGATAAATGTGAAGGAAGCGTTGGTGTTGGTATAACGACAGAAGAGAAAGTTGGAATATTGATTCCATGAATAAATAACACGATAATCCGTCTTCGTCTGCTCTTTTGAGGAGTGTAAGAATGTAGGTAATGAACTCAACTTTCTCTTTTTAGGATAATTCATTCATTCTCATTATTCCTTGCAATTTTTCACCTCATCAAGTCGATACAAATATTAAACAATTTTTTAGGGTGGGTGGTCCCTGCTCACTTTCTCTTTTGCTCCCTTTTTTCATCTTCTGCTTTATTTCTACCTTTTGTCAAATATGCCCTCTTCCTTTTTAGTCTCTTGTACACAATAATAATCTGTCTTTTTACCCCTTTCGTTGAAAAAGCTTTTCCATGACTACGCCACCGATCTATCTCTCTTTCTGTCTCCTGTCCATGGTGGAAGGACAGGAAACGTGACATGCTGGAAGGAACTCTTGGGTCCGGAAATAGCTTCTTGCAATATTCTGAAAGCATTATTATTACCATCCTAAATCAGACTAGCTGCTCTTCTTCTCTTCGTCAGTCAGTCATGGAAGCTAAGCTTAACCCACAGCATCCACTTTGCGACAGTCCTTAAATGTTAAAATGCTATGACATCCCAATGATAGCTCATTTTTTCTTGTATCTTTGCTCAAAATGTACGATAATAACCAAAAGGTTTCTGTCTCTTCTCTTTTCACTACTACAGCAGCAAACAGTCAGGAGCTTTTTGCTCCCTTTCATGTTTAATGGAACGTCGGTTCCTATAGACGTTACCGTGTCTTTCATCTCGAGGCCTATTCCATTTTGTACGGAAGCTATAACGAAAGTTGAAGGTGAAGTACAGGGAGTGAATGGAAGCTGTGGTTTCCTCGGCCTAAGCAAGTAATGAAGCCGAGTTAAATTGAGCAGAATTAAACTAAAAAATCAATAAAGGATCTATTAAAAGATCCTTTTAGAACAAGACCAACCAACCACTGGTTGGCTTGGTTGACTGAAGGAAAACGAAAGTAGAAGCCAAAGACAAGTCGAAGACCTTTCTATCGTCAATTCTCATCCTTTTCCCGTAGACAATGCAATTTACTTAAATCTCTGTAAGAAATGAAAGTGAAAGTGGGCCAAGACAGAAGAGTAGAAGAGAGACAGACAGAGTCACTCAGGCACTTGTCCTATTCTTCTATCATCTTCCTCTCCTTCCCATGCTTAAATAGGTATTTAATAATAATTTCACTCAACCCAACGACGAGTGAGTTGAGGAGTGGGTTCAATTGGAGGAAAGTGAAAAAATGGATGAGACGCACTAAAGACAGAAGTGGAAACCCATTCTTTACAAATCGACGGGAGGACTTAAACCTCTATATATTTTTGTCCTTGCGACTGTGGGAGTAAAAGTAGGTGGAAAGAAAAGAAGACTGGTGTAAGTAACCTGGATAAGGCACAAAAAAAAGAATTGTAGGAGTTGCCCATACATCATAGTCAAGCAGTAAGTCTCCAATCTGCCACAACCACACCAACCAAACCAGCCTTCTTTATTTAAGCCGTGCTTAACATAGCATAAAGCCTAACCCATTTCCACCTTCTCATCGTCGTCCCCGTCGTCATCATCAGCATGTGATGCAGAAAGATGCTTTCTTTCCTTAAAGAAGCAAAGCAATAAGCGAAAGCAATAATGCCATGCCAAGCTTTCTTTGTAACACGGATTTAACGAACGACTTAAGCCCTATAACCGTCTATCTTTTCACGCACTTTACGTACCTTACAACCTAGCCTATTAGCAGAGAGGGTATTGGGGTTCTTGTGGTGTGGCGTTGAAGGGTGGGGATGTGGAAGAGGATCTATCTGTCGCCCAAAAATAGATGATTGTCTCTCTGCGATATATTTCCTGCAAATTCCTTGCTCCATTCGTTTCATCATGTCATCATTTCTTCTTCCCCTCTTTTGCCTCCTCTCAATGCCATCTAAGGAAAGAAAGAAAGACGGTGGCGTTTGACCTCTTTTGTAACAAAGAGGGTAAAAGGACTTGAAATTTGTTGGGCGTTTATTTTCCTCCTTATTTCATGGTTCTAAATTAGGTTTTTTGTCACTCAAAGAAAGACCGATTCTGTCTTCAACTAAACTTCTGCTCTTGGCAATTTCATTTGCCTGCCTCGAAAAAATGGCACTAAGTTCCATAGGTTCCTATACCAACATCTGGATGCTGCTATTCAAAAGTGTATAGAGAAGCCAAAGTGTTAGGGCATTACCAGAAAATGTCTACTTTCACCAACTGATGACAGTGTGGATGTGAACCCCTCGTTTACAGTTTAAATTCCACTCGGGCGTCAAAGTCATCATCATGCCGGGTGGTGGGATGGATTCCAGAAGAAGGGTTCCTTCCTTTCCTTCATCCCACGCATTTACTTACTTCCTTGTGTTGGATTCTTATTATGGTGATGGGACCGTCGTTTGGCTTGGGTTTGGTTTACTTTCTTTCTTGGGTTATTTTCTGGATTCGTCACAAGTGTTTCGTATACCTATTCAACAAACTAGACACTTTTAAGCAATTCTCTGGAGTGACTGCCTAAAAAGTTTTGCAACATTTTCAAATAAGAACCCAAAGGAACAGAAGAGGATAATAATAGAATACCATGCAGGCAAAACCCTAGACTCCTTTTCAAAATTGAAGCATTCAGTCCACCCGAATTTTATGCAGGAAGAGAAGAAAGTATGCTCGTTGTTGGAACGGACAGAAAACAATCGGACAGTTCAGCAATAGTGGTCAAATGGTCAGTTTGCTTGCTCCTCGTCCAAAATACTGTCACGGTATGCCAAGATGCCTCAGCCTCAACTGAAGGGAAGGCAACGATCCTTTACATAAGCAGAAATAGAAGTCCATTCGGAGAAGAGTCACTCAGGATATTGCTCATCCTTTCCCACACAATTCCCACAAATTGAAAATTCCGTTCCCTCGTTCCTTCCTCCTTCATTCATCCAATTCTTTTTTGTAGTAGCAGTGTCACTCGAGCACTTGGTTGGGTTGGTGGTACACATTCCCTGGAGAGAAATATTCTGATGTCATTACATACTAACCCACAGACTAGACTACAGAGACGAAAAGAAAAGAATCAACCAAACGAATCCCTCCAACTCCAATAACTTTGAAACTCTGTGGATGATTTACTTAAGTGTGTGGTAGGTAGTAGCACTACTAGACTTTAAGTTTGACTTGTCAAAAAAGTCCACAAACTTAAGAAAGACAAAAGTTAACCTAAACTAGATGACTTTCGCTTCTTAAAAATTGTCCGCATTCAACCTTAAGATCTATAGAAGTGTTTTAAATTGCTCCTGACTTCTATGTACCACTGTCAAAGTCGCAATTTCTTCTCAGCATAGATATGTATGTGGAGAAGAGCATGTACCTTAGGTATGTTGTATTATGTATACTCGTGGTTTCTGCGACTGGCGTGTGAAAACGGTTTAAGAATTTGGAATTCGTAAGTTGACCCACTTGGCTTGGTTGGACTTTCTCTCACCAACTTCTATGCCTACTTGTCAATCCGACTCCAGGTTTTGTAAGAACTTTGACATTTAGTTGCGGAGTGAGTGAAGTTAAAGAGAGAGGAAGAGGGAAGAAGTTTCCAGTTAACACTCCTGTAACCTGAGTTGAGAGAAGTTGGCATATTTTGTATTCTTTTTTTTAAAGCAGTCAAATAAAAAGGAAAAGAGGGGTACATGAGAGCTCTGCTGCACTGTCATCTCAATTAAACTCCATTTAGCCACAGAGTACGCTTTAATGTCAACGACGATTAATTAGCGTCATTCATCTGTCTGTCTAAACTGTCGCTCCTCGTGGCTTTGACTCCAGACTCTAACCTTAAGATGAGGGAGGCACTTGTTAAGCGAGTAGAATTTTTTGCTTCTTAATCCGGACTGCGTACACCATCCTTCTCGGTTATTTATCTATCTGCAAAGATTTGTAATGAGGACCATTAAAAAGATAAGCTTTCCGCTCTACAGCAACTCATATTTCAACCTGCCAGCTTCCTTTACTGCATACATATTGCACTTTCTCATGAAAGGTAGTTGAGGGATTCTATGTTTTTTCTTTCCAACTAACTAAAGTTGTTAACTAATTTTATTACTTTGTAATTGCAGGTAAGCAGACGCAGCAGTTAATCGATTTCTGCATGTCTTTCCCATCATCATAAAGGAGAAAGCAGACGGTCAGGGGAAAAGCAGTATGGTCACCTAGACAATAATTGAACCAAATTCCCAAATCTAATTACCTCCGTATGAAACTATTTTTCTTATACGTGCATGCAGCTTTCGCTTCCGCTTTGTCCTACTTTCTCCGTAACTTGCTTGTGTTTGCACTATATTGAAAGCTCTGCTATTAGTATCGTATGAAGAAGAAAGTCAGAAGCAATAGCTCTGCACTCTCGTCTTCACACAGTGACATACTCATGAGACCACTTTAATGGCCCCTGTCTGCTAAAAACCGAGAGTGGAGGATATCTCACAACACATATATCAAAGGTTTGTGACCGCCCCCAAGAAAAGAAAGAGGAAGACAGGACTATGGTTCTGGAGAAGAAGGGAAAAACCTCAGCAGTCAGTCTGTCCCACAGGGAATTGATAGAGCAATTGTGATTCCGAGGACAGAAAAATTTGCTCAAATCATGGCTGGGAAGAAGAAGAACTGTTGCGAGGTATACGGAGTAAAAGTTAAATCTGGGGCATGAAAACAGAATCAGGCTGGAGAAAAGGTCCACGAACCAAAACCAACCACTGCTACTGCACACTGTCATTCTTTTCTTTTCATGGAAGAGTAGAACTTAACTGGAGCATTTTTTAAGACTAGTGAAAGCAAAAAGGGGAGCTATCTACGTAATCTGGGCTAACAAAGTGCTCCCTTTCTTCTCTATCCTGCTGTTAGAATTAATGCAAGTCTCTCCTGCATAATTTAATTTACCCTGTGGGTTATTAAAGTATTCCACTTCCTGCACGTTAAATCCCTAATCATTGCTGACTTACTTTCCTTCACGCTTGTGCCATGTCAAATGGCTACGGGCGACCTAAAGTAAATGCCTTGTCCTTTGATTTTTTCTTCTTCTTCTTTTGAAATAAGTCCTTGATGCTTTCTAATATCACTGACTTAAATTATAAATTGCCTACTTTTTATGCAAAGAGTGATTTCTTCTACGACGAAAGGAAAGCAACTTACGTTTTAGGAACAGGGAAACCAATTTAATTTATGAGTGAGTGACTAATCAGTGAGTGAAGATGGAAGTATCTTTTACACGAAAGATTTTAGATTAATAAGAACTGAAAGTCGCGTTTGCCCTTTTCGCTAAACACACGGTCTAAATTTAATGACAAACAACTGTAAATACATTCCATACTCAGCAGTTTTCGACTTTCTTTGAAGCAGCATTACTCCTCCACGTGATGTTTTGAGTTGTTTATATAGAACCTTGGAATCCACATGCGCTAATGTTAAATAAACAATATCTTGAATGTGAATGTAGAAGTGCTTCAAAATTGAAAACTGGAACAAAATGCCTGACAGTTTTCTGCGTTTTTTAATGCGTCTCTATGTTTTCTTTTTAAAAAAAACGAGTCGCCGCAGAAAAAGGAGAAAGTGAAGAGCAGGAAGAGCATCATTTTTACTAAGAACCATGGAATGAAATCCCATTTTTGGGCATTTGGATTGCGGAAATGTAGAACAAGTCTTCCTCTTTTGCTCACATTTCCCTCCCATTGAAAAGATTTATGCTGGCTTTATCTCCGTTTTAAAAGAAGGAAATATTGAGATTTCTCAGGAAAGACGTTGTACATTTTTCATATCCACTCATAATAAGAGCAGAGAGTTAGTTCCTTCCTACAAGCCTGCGTTCGCTTCGGTGGTTTAGATATTTACACCAACCACCAGCACCCTTCCGTCTTATTACTCGATAAATATTGTCCACGAACTTAAACTTTCTTTCCTTCCATCCATGCAGGATTATTGTTTTTCTCTCTTCTTGCCACTCTCCTCGCATCATCTGGTTGCATACTTAAGTTCTGGACTCGTAAACTTTGGCTACTTCTCAACAACAAGATGAGTCGGAAAGAAGTAGAATAAAATAACGCGCAAGGAAAGTGAAAAAGAAAGTAAAAAAGAACACAAATCTAAACAAAGATTACGATTGGGAGTTTTTGTGTAATGAGAAAATTTAGTGTCCGTCCTTTAAGCTGTCATGTTGAGTTGCTACTTTTTACTTTATTGTTCTTCAATAAGCTAAGCGTTCCTCCAAAATCAAACTAATCTACACACAAGGAAGAGAGAATGAAACAAAAGAAATTCCGTCTATACGCATTCTCAGTTTCGCAGTTCAGAAAAGTTGCTCCCACCACCACCAGTAGAAAGTAGGAAAGAAAGAAAGAACGCTTGTTCTGCATTCTTTTTAACAAAATATAAAACAACCAAAGTTGCTGAACTGAAAGTGTAGGCTAAAGCTGTTGTCTCTGGCATGGGATGAGAAAATGAGAATGGTGGCGTAAACTTTTCTTTGTGAAACGGAAAAGAAGAAAGGCAAAAGTATGCTTAAACATGCTGGTTCGTAGGACTGACAATTGGGCCTGGTGCCAAAGCATTCTTTTTGAATTATAAGACTGACTGCTATACTTGCTTCCCTTTGGAGATTGTTCTGTCGCAGAAAGAGAGATTTTTTGTACCCCGAGTTATGCTAAGTACCGCTTTAAATGCTTGTTGAAAGAGGTTGGGAGTCTAATTTTAATTTCAACATGCATAATATAACACAACATAACGTCACATTGCATCTCCCAAAAAGAAGGAGATCCAGTTCCTTCGTTTTCATCTCATCGTATCATCTCATCACGGGCAATGAAATTTGCGACGATGCGGCGCTACAAATCTTTCTTTCCTTTCTCTTTCTTAGAGAGTCTTTCTTGTCTTGGCCAAAAATCAATAATACTTTTAACACAACCACACTTCAGACTTTATAGCCAATTACGCCTTTCTTAACTTTTCCAATTCAACTTTAAATGGATCCTTAGCGCATCGAGCGACATTATGGCCCATAGCAGCAAGAGCAAACACGCTAATGTTTTCGCATACTTTTTCAACTTCTCGAATGAAATTTTATTGACTTGTGATTTCCACGAAATAAAATATTTATCCGGCGTCTTTAAACCTAATTAGCAATAACGTCCAAATTGGCTGATTGCGATTAACGAGACGGTTGAGTGTAATGAAGGGGCCTATAAATAGTTGCACATACATACGCAATTGCAGACAATCAATCAAGAAAAAGTAGACCAGGACTAAATACTCATTTCCTTTCCAAAATAATTAACTTCGCGGGAGGCAGGGTAGTAGTATTTGCATTATATAAATACTTTCTCCCACCACCAAATCCAAATCTGGTCTCTCCTTGAATGAGTGAATGCCTTAGGTTACCTAAAGTTCCTTCAGGTCGAGTCACTCGAGAGGGCGGAATGAGAAGTGAAGGTACGATCAATTTTGTTGACATTTTGCAACAACTAATTTACTGTGACATTTAACAATAAATTTATCAAATGCAAATCAAATGTCAAGGAACACTTTGCTTTAACTTTGTTTGCTTTGCTTGCTTCTGTAAAACCAAATTGTCATTCCGTCAAGTCTGGGAAAGTCAGTCCGCAAGTCGTCTTTTCGTTACATAGATTCTGCTGCATTTTGAACGAGATTTATTCACGTCCTCCTCCAGTTTTGGACCATAATTAATGGGTTCCTCTCTACAGCTAGTATTTAGGCCCGTTGTTTTGTTCGTCTTTTTGTTTAGCTTTAGCCTGTAAGTGGAAAATTAACATTTGTTCAAAACACACATAAATTTTGCTAATCGTGTAAGCTGCGAGGAATTGCGTAAAGCATTATATATCCATTCGTGTGGCACATGAAAAGAGAACAAGGCAAATTACACCCGTGTGTAATTTAATTTTCACATTCAATTCAGCCAACAAAATGCTCATCCGAGAATGGCAAATTATAGTTGTTGCTGGTAGTAATAATAATCGCCTAGACGGGTCCTATATATCTAACTGCGGGAGAGGAAGGGAAGGTGGTGGTAACCAAACCAACTGCAAGTCGGTTTGTCTACGTTGAATTCTAATGAAATGTATTCCACGGAGAGGAAATGAAAGTTGGCCAAAGTGCATACCGTAAATACACTACAACAAACAGTAGTTGTAGAGAGAGAGTTTCTTGACAATACATACGAGAGTAGGAAACTGTCTTGTGAACGGAAACCGGAAAAAGGAACGAGCTCAGGAATGTCCTTAGCAGCCTGACAGTGAGTGAGGAGTTAAGTTCTTCTTATGCTCAATCCTTTACTATTCTTGTCTTCCTCTCGGTACAAAAATAGTGGTGTAGCTACTTTCAATAAATAGGTAGTATTCATGAGTCATATATTCATGCATGGATAAATAATAATGCTCCTTCCAAAAGTCAAAAGAAAAGAAACTCTGCCTGCCTTTGGATTTTTCTTTTATGGAAAGAAAGCAGGCAGGTCGTCAAAATATTTCTTACAAATTCGGATTAGAGTTAGGTTTCCCATATGTGTGATTGACTGACTGTGACGAGTGGGAGGGGATTGTTAATGATTATTTTCTGTTTGCCAAGAGCACGCACCCACTCAGTCAGTCGTCAGGAGGTTGTGTACTTAAAGTATGTCACACAATTACATTTATTTACTGCGTAACTAATTATATCAGTGGTTTATTGCAATAAATGGTTTCTGGCACATGTTCAATCCCATCACTCACTCAAACTTTTTAAACTCTTAAGCAGCCTACAAATCCTCCCTCTTTACAAAAAATCCACCCAGCCCTCTTATTTAGGCACGCAAAATTAATGAATTCAATTGAATCAGTCTCATCACATCTCCTCGTCGTCGTGTCTCATGTCACATATCTTTTCTTTCTTCTTTATTTTAGCCAGTTGAGTTAGATACTTACCATTTGCCCTTCCCTCCTGAAGTTGAGAGTGGAATTGAGGAAATGAAAATTGCTCTTGTAAATCTTTTAAAGGGTGGATGGGAGTTACTTACTATACTTACTTTCTCTGTTTGTTTATGCTAATTTTAGGTAAAAAGTAAGAAAGAAGAGAGAATACTTCACTTCTTGTTTCTTCCTTCAGGAAAATCAACATGAGAAATGATGACAAGGACATTGTGAAAGAAATAAACTCGTTTAGCAGATTCTTTGAAACTTTCACGCGATTTTTTATGTTCTCCACGTCCCTCTTCCTTTTCCTTCTCCTCCTCCTTCTTCAGGTTTGCCTGTATGTAAATCGTCCTTCCCTGTCTCAAAGCGTCGAATTTATATACATGCTAAAAGAGGAAGTATCTTTCCCAACAAAGTGAGGAGCAGGAAGAAAGAAAGAAAGAAAGAAAGCAGTGAGTATTTTGTTCATCCTTCCTTTTATCCTCGTCATCTTTTCTCTCTCCTCGAGAACCTTCAGGACGATGATAAAGTGTAGGAGGTGTAGTGGTGGTATAAAAAGACTGTTTGGAAACTTTGCCTTTAATTTTTTTGCAGTCAAATCTTATTTAAAGTTGAATGAGTTAGGTAGTGCAGGAGAGCAATTCAAAAAAGGGTTTGAGGAAGGAAGGGAAAGTTGTAATCTCTGACTTTTTACAGCATAATGTATAAGGAAGCCTTTTCAGTCTTTTTACAATGGCAGGGGATTTACTTTTTTTTATACATTTAAAAGTAGGATGAGCACTTTCACTTTTTCTCTTTGACGCAGTAGTCTGGCCATCCCTTTCCTTCCTTTTTCAAAGTCTGAGGACATTTTTTAAGGTGTAACTTAAAGTTTGAAGAGTATAGAGTTATGCTTTCTTAGGAAACCCTTGTTTTGCTTTCTTATTTGAAATACTCTCGTAATAACAGAAGAAGAAAGGACTGTTCGCTAAAAATGCAAATTGCAAAAAATCCTCATAAATTCTTCAATTCTTCTTCCATTATGAAATTGTGAGATTATATAAAAGTGTTGAAAGAAAAATTGCACTACGTGTCAACCGGGCTTTCAAAGAGTAAAGGCCAAAAAGGCTTCAAATTTTTCTTTCTGTTGGTAATAAATTATACCAAGTTTTCCTTCTTTTTTTTGGCGTTGGCATTGAGTCAGATTCGGTGGGTAGTAAATCGTTAAAAAATATTATGGCAAAATTTACGACATTTTACCATCATTTAAAAGGATTTGACAACTAGCAATTTGCCAGAAAAAGTAATGTGAATGTGGCATACTTTGATTACGACCGTTTAAATCGAATATTGCATGTTCGAAAAATAAGCCGTTTTACTCGTCTTTTATAATGGACGATG
>JAQIWU010000495.1:0-25544 GCA_034696445.1 Isotomiella minor
TAGAAAAGGAAATAAGAAGAATCTAACCTCGGAGGAGATGGGTGCAATTTACCCTTACTACTGCTACTGCTTTGATAAAAACTTTTGAAATCGGTTAATCATTAAAATAATTTCTTTGTAAGGAGAGGATTTTATACAACCTCGCAACTTCTTCAGTCTTGAAATTACATTTTTGTCAGACTCACCTTGCAAATAGTTTCTAATTCTAACGCAGAATTGCTTTTTCCCTTTTTCTAATTTTAACTTGGTCTTGTGCCCCTTGAAGAAAAGAGTCCACCTCTCGTTCAATTCAATTGGCTTCGCATTTTTCTTCTCCTTGACTTTCCTTCTCCTTGTACTGGTGGAGGGATTGAGGCAGGCAGGTGGAGACACAAGATCTACGGGCACTCCTAAATCTTCCTCCTCGTCGTCGTCTGACCCTTGTAATTTGGTGGCCAAGGATGAAAGCGACGACGTTGATTTAGATGTTGATGGGATTTTCTTATCAGACTTGGCCTTGGCACTTGGTCCAGAACCAAAACCTCCTTTGCTACTACTAATAGTAATAGATTTTGAGAATGACTGCAGGACCACATCCATCTTTGGTGGGGCCAGCACTCCTTGGCTCAAGGTTTCCAATCCTTTGCTGTGAGTGAATTCAGACAATAGAATAGATTATATAAAAGCAAATACGCCTTAACCACAAAACTTGGTTTGGTTTGAGAGCTGACACAAACAAAGACATATACACCCTTGATTCTGCTCTGAATAAAGAGTATAATGAATGAGCTTTCTCTCTCAAGTCCTTCCTCCTCACCTCAAACTTGCGGGGACCCAAGGAAATCCTAGAATTGCTTCCAACCATGACTTAAGTTCACCCTGTGATGATGATGATGGAATTTCTAAATCCGTCAGCCAATTTTCCGCCCTGGTAGGCTCCAGATGAATAGTTAAATCAGCAACCATGGGGTACATTACGTTAATTAGATCCTCCACCATGCAACTGCTGACATACCTTCAATTCAAATCAAAGAAAGAAGAAAGTTGAATTGAGATTCAAAGGTGAAAACTGTAGCAGAAGAAGAAGAAATTAGTTTAAGTTAGTTTACCAGACTCTGGACAGGATTCCAACAGCTACTAATGAATCTGTCGCATGATGAGATGAGCTGATTAGTCCCAACCAAAACTTTACAGTTCTTTCACATTCTGATTTAATCTGAAAAGAAGGGGAGAGAAGACATATAAACTTTTAGACATCATATCATCCATTTCAGTTCAGTTCATGTCATGAATGACACAAACAAACTAACAGAGAAATTAACTTAACTTCGATGACTTGACTACTTAATGACCAAAACCAAATGACAATCGTTGAAGTGGAAATTTCGAAATTTGCTTGATTTGATTGGATTGGAGAGGATGGAAGGGCACGTGTGTGTCAAGACGTACTTTGGCGAGGATGAGACAATCTCTGAGCGTAAGATAAATAATCCAATTAGACCACTGACGACTGGGAAGCCGAACTTGGACCTGGTCCTCATCATCATCTCCATCTCCCTTCTTCTTCTTATTTCTCCTACCCACCACTTCCTTACTGGTCTTCTTACTAAGGGAGAGGTGCACCCCGTCGTCAAAGAGTTTGAACTCGGACGCCCAACCATTTCCACCCCACCTTCGTCCAAGTTTGGCAATCCTGTTGGAGAGCATGAGGGCTTTCTCGAGTCGTAATTGCGTCCCTTTCCTCTTAATGAATCCAGTCAGGAGGGTCAATTCGGACTCTAGCACGGCCCCTTGGTCCACCACGAGACACTTTTTCTTAAAGGTCGACCAGGACTTGAACACAGTTCTGAAATGAAATGAAATGAAGGTCAACCTCGAACTTTTAGTTAATTCTAATTTTTTACCTTTGCCGTTCTGGGGAAGTGACGAGTGTTGTGACGAATGGCGGTGGGGACAACTTCTCGAGGGTGTTGTACACTTCATATCCAGTAGACATGGCGATGATAAGATGTTGTCATTAAATTTCTTATTGACAAAAGTGAAGCACGTGTGTGTGAAAAAAGAAAACAAAGTTTGCTCGTTCCACGACTTCGCGGTTGCTATGGATCGTGCATTGCCCTAACAAAAAGTTGAAAAAAGTGTCCTTTTTTAAGAAAATGCATGCGCCATTTTTTTGTCTTTCGGAAATTTTTACGCGACTTTTGGTTTTTAGCAAGTCAAATATACGGTTGACAATATGCCTAACCTCATTTGTCTAGAAACTATAAAAAAAACTATGATTTTCATCAAAAGTCTCACTCTGCCCCATGAGTTTTGCAAAGTTCCATTGCAGATTTGCGGTTTGAGGTCACGACGTTATGTAACTATGTCATTTCATATTTCTTTATCTCCATCTCTCTTTCACACTTCTGGCCATGACTCTCTCTCTCAAAAGTATAAAACTATTACAACTAGAACTACTAAAGCCTTTTAGCAAAATGCAAAACAGGCTTTGAAAACTTTCACACATAAACTCAATTATTATTATGGTGACTGTCAGTCACTCAAGCACTCTAGCCACGCCATGTCACAGGATTGGGATGTCAGAAGGGTGAAAGTCGGAAAAGTAAAAGTGAGGCGAACCATGACTATGAAAATGGCAAATGACAATATGACATTCTAACCCAACCGCACATATTCCATATTGTAACAGGGACACAAAAGAAAAGCTCAGCTATGGAGAGTACTTATTTAATAACTTTAGTTTTCTAGGATTAGGAGGAGAAGAAGAATAAAGGCCAAAAACTTATCCTCGTTTATGTAAGTATTTAGTGACTTAGATATAAAATAGCTCATCCTTGAGAGTCGGTCAAATCCGTCCGTTTGTACGTCATGACAGCTTAAGTGTTGGGAGAGAGATTTTTTATTTGCCAATATAAAAAGAGATTCTGTAATGTCATTGTTGGAAAGAGTGAGATTGGGAAGAAATCCAGATTTTGGATTTAAAGAAAGAAAGGAAATCTCCTTAACATGACTTAACTGTTCAACTCATTCAGTCACTATTTGGATTTGCCTTACTGAGAAAGCGAATGAAGGTTCTTTTTTTTCTCCAAGAATAGAAGAAGAAATAGACTAGAGAAGAATAAGAATAGAATTCTGTATAGAAAAAAAAGAGAAAGTAAACGCGACCTCGACCCAGTAGTTTGTGTAGTTGTGTAAGTAGGAAAGGTGGGTAAACTTCAGTAGAAACTGTTAGTCTCTCCAATGAAGATAAAGTGAAAGTGACTGGACTGAGTAAGTAAAACGCCCGTTTTCTCCGTCCTTTTAACTAATACAACGCCCACGAAAGAAGGCAAGCAAGAAATGTTTCTTTGGATTTGGCTTAACTTCTCGATAATGTTAACTAACGTTTCCCTGGCTAGGACTTTCACTTAGGAAGGATGCAAGCACGGAGAGCATTGTCAGTTTAGGCAAGGTAGGTAGCTTAAGTTAAGCTCTTTACTTAATTCAGCTCACTTAAGCTAAAAGTCATTTCTCGGCCCGTGCTTTCGGGTAGGGAAGGTAAGGCTGTTAAGGCTGGATGAAATCAAGTGAAGAGAAAGTAAAAGTGTGGTGGTCCAGATTTTATTTTTTTCTTGGACAAACCGTAGCATAAAACACCCAAGTTCATTAAAGTTCAAAGAAGGGATTTCTCTTCTCAAACCAAATTTTTGAAATGAGGGGAAAAGGCCACACGTGCCCATCCTTCCTCCTTCCGGGTGAAAAGACAAAAAACCTTGGGTATAAAAATAACTCTTTTTTGAAAGAAAATTATGAAGAAAAAAGATGATGAGAAAAACTGAGTCAAAGGGCTCCTCTCTGTTAAACCCATGTCAGACAAATATCCTAAAAAATGTTGAATGTGAGAAAATAGAAAGTGAAAGCAAGAGGAAAAAGAAATTAATTTAGTATTCCCATCTTGTCTTTGTACCCATGACCCAGTGCCAGTGTGCCAACGTCCCTTCCTTGAATTTACGTTTGATCAAAGTGAATTTAAATCCAACTTGATTTGGTTCAAACTAACTCATCATTCGAATAATAAACCCATTTTCTTGGCTCTTCCTAAAGTGTCTTAATGATGATGAGATGACACACACACATAGAAGTCTATGCATTCAGAGACCTTTCTCTCTCTGACCTCCATCCATGGGGCTTATATCATCAACTCAATAAAAAAAAAAGTCCAAAGGATCCTCGCCACCCACCCTTCATTTTATCTTATCCTCCTTCCTTGTCCATAATGTAACATCCATCTTCATAAAGAGTTTGTTTGCGGAAAGGAAGTCTCCAGAGGTGCGTGCCTCTTTCTGTCTTTGATTCTATATCATTACATTCCAAAACCAAACCGAGAGAAGATGGGATGAGATGAAATGAAATGAAAAGAGAGAAAGTAGGTAGCAGCATTTAAGTTAAGGAGGAAAAATGGAGCAGTCTTCTTCACACAAACTTTGTAAGGTGGTGGTGTGGTGGAACTGAAGAGCAGGGGTAGTCTTGCAATTTAATCTTGGCAGTGTAGAACCAATAATTGGATTTTTTCTCATGGAAATCGAAGAAAGTGTATAGGAAATGAATTTTGTACTTTCTCCTATACCCGGCCAACCAAAATCACATAAAGTATTGAAAGATCACATCACACACAGGCCACCCTTGGATGGAATACAATATAAATAGAGCACGAAGGTGAAGAAAACAACACACGTGCCTCCTATACCTTGTGTTTCTATATATCGCTCTCTCATTACCATTTAATGAAAATGGTAGTGGTTGTTGTACATAAGTTTGTAGTGGTAGTGGTGGTAGGCAGATTGCTGTATCTTCCCTCGATCCCCGTTCCTTTTTTCTTTTCCTTCTCGAACCGCTTTTTTAACTTTCACTTTCCAACTTAACTTTCTTTATGCCTTCATTTGGTCTGTCTTTACCTCTACAAATAGTGTTTTCTTTCGGGCGGAGGATGTGTGTGGATGCGGAGAAGAAAGAAAGATAGAAAAAACATTTTCAATCTTCAACTTTCACTTCGGCATCAAAGACACCGAGGTTCCTTCTGTCCTTAGTTTAGTAACCCAGTTCTAAATTGATTTTTAACCTAAAGTTGGTATACTTTTTTCCCAACTCTGATTTATTTTTTTGAGAGATCCTTTCATTCTGTCACGTTTCCACTTTAATTTCTCATTTCATTCTTGGCTGATAAAAATGGGTACCTATGTTATTAGCGTCTATTCTGGAAAATTGAAACCAGTTCCGCATTATAATTCCAAGAACTGAAAGTGAAAGTGAGTCAGCAGAATGCAGAAAAAAAAGCGGCAATAAAAATATAATTAACATGGCAAGGAAAGTGGAAACCAATTTATTAAGTGAGGAAAGTGAAAGTGGGCTACCCAAAAGAAGGAAACTATACCATTTGTGAAAAAAACAGATTAGCTTAGCTGGTGAAAGTAAAAAGTCTGCAATCAGATACTGCAACATTGCATTTTTCTTAAGAAAGGTATGGATAAGGAAGGAGGGCGAAAGTAAAGTATAGTAGTTAAGGCAATTAAGGTTGACTTATGAACGTTTATAGGTACGCAGGCATAGTGAAAGTGAATCCTTTTCTTCTCTATGGTTTCATTTACCTCAACGATCCCCCTTTCACTTTCCCTTTCAGGTAGATTAGGTTGGGTTTGTAAGGTTTCTCATTCCCGGTCCAACACTTAAATCATGATAAATTTTAGGGTGCAGAGAGTTTGTATATATCAGTGCTTTCCTTCCCTTCTATACTATATTCTTAATTACTCCAAAGAGACAGCTTGCACGTTTTCCTCTACCTTAGATAGTTGTTGCAAATCACGATAAGACTTAAGGAGGCACAGTTACTTTTACTTTCACCGAGTTAGATTTTGGTTGGTGGTTTGGTTTAGCCCTTGCGTTCTTTCTTTCTTTCTTTCTTTGTGGGAGAAAAGAGAAAGAAAGCTGGGCAACTAAAAGAGAGGAAAAATTCTCTCTCATAGAAGTCATCATCAGACTAGTTTATTGTTAAACTTTTCCCAATTCTTTCTCTATTTAGGTTACTTACTTTTACTTTCCCCTCTCCTTTCTTGTTGTGATGAGGAAAGAGGAAACTGGTGCGGCCGTGCATATGACGGGTGGAATGTAGAGTAGATGTATATCTCTAAGATACTAACATGCATTATACATAACAGCTAGAAGAACATAATGCATACATTCATTCAAAACGTTCCACACGCCCGGCTGTTGAGTCTCGTTAATGGTGTAGTTTACTTACTCTTCTTCGTGCAGGAAGCATCTTTCTTCCTTCCTTTTGTTTGTTGACGAACCAACGTCTTTTTTTCTGGAAACCTCAAAAGTTTTTCTTCTTCTTCTTTTGCTCCTTGCTCTTTACCATAATCTTCATGGTTGGGATAAAGTGTCTTTTAAATGTTACTTTGGTTAGTTAACTAAGTTTTCATGGTGGTAATGATGATAAGGGCACAATTTTGGTTGGTTAAATTGAGACACTTTCTCCAAACGACACTTTTACTTTCACCCATAAAAAGGGTACACATGGTGCATATGAAAAAGTGGTTCCTCTTCTTCTTTCCAGCATTTTATTGCTGGACAAATTACACAAGGAGAAAGACAGAAAGAAGGAAGAATGAAATAAAAGAAATTGTTCAGATAAGATATGATGTTATCGTTCCATTCAAACGCAAATTCGAAGGCATGAAGATGTCTCTATCATCGTTTCCATGCGAAAAAGATAAAAAGAAAGGAAGTCTAACGATTATTTACGCATGTTAGAAAAACTAAAGTTTCTAGAATAATGGATAATAATAAAGATAGTTAATGTGACTCCTCATTTTTGTTGATATAATGCTAATCAACATAAGTAAGCAAGCAAGCAATCAGTCCTTTAGCCCCTATCTTCATAATTACATTAAGGAAAAAGTCTTAGCTCCAGTTAGAGAGCTATGGCATACTTTCGTGAACAAACACAGGATGATATTAACGATAAGAACATTTTACTCACGAACACGAAGCGTAAGCTTTGATTTGGATCACATCATATCCCTCATAATGATCCTCATTTTCACCAGAATCACTTCCTAACAACCTCATTTTATTATCTTGCTCATCCTCATAATTCTTTTGTATGAAGACTTGCAGAAGTGGGGAAAGCTTGGGAAAGTACAAGGGGTATAATGGGTGTAGATATGTTAGGAGTAATTTGCCCAGACAACACTAAATTCGTCTCCAAGACTCGCTTTCTCCAAAAACTCTTGCATGCCCATCTTAAATGCATAATTCGTTATTTTAAGATTATCTGAGATGACGTGAGTTTGATTAACCTAAATACCTGCAACCTGGTTATGGAGAAAGTTGTCGATTTTTTATATATTATAATATTTGTGAAAGGTGGAGACAGAAGGGTGTGAGCCATGTGTTCATTCCACATGTTTCATGTTTGTATGAAGTTGGCAGGTTTGAACAAGACGCTGTCGCACACAAGTACACGAAAGAAGAAGACTGTTTGTTTTGTAAGTGACTCTTTATTTTGAAGTCCAACGTCGGTTGGTTGGACAGTTGCCAAAGTCAAGGGTTTACCGTCAAAACTGGAAGATTTTTTACAAAACCTTTCTCCCACCGATTTTCACAAGCCTTCCTTGCCGTCAAAGTCAGGAAGTAAGGCAGGAAGCACAAACAGGGTTTTCGAATGTCATAGACAATATTGAAGAGGACCGATCGATACTATGGCATTGTCAACTTTTGTTACTAAATATGAACAAGATGTCTATCAAGTGACACGCACCTCAGTCCCCTCTCATGTATCGATGCTGGAAAGCATGCCAACAATTTGACAAAATGACTTTATTTCCCTCTTGTTTGTTTCCAGGCTGGCGTAGATACATACCATACGTCGTGGAAACTTAAGTTAAGAGTCAACAAGGGCTGGAAAAAAAGCGACGATGAGGAAAAAAGAGTATCGACGTTGGGACTACGATGATGAGACGGACATGAGCATGATGGAGGAGCAGTTGACGCTTGAAGATAATCAATTTGATTGCGACCATAATGAAAGGGACACTCCAACCAACAACACCAACTCATCATCTGCAACAAACACGACCACGACGACTTTCTCCCAATCCAGTCTCACCCTCACAGGATCACACATCCTTCGAAAGAAAATGTATCGAAGACTGAAGATAAAAGAGAAAGTAAGTAAAGTCAAAATTGCTTTCTTCACATTCCTCTCTTTTAAACAGGTTAATACGTACGCAAAAGAATCAGAGGAGTTGAGGTTCAATTTGTCTTGTCCTCATTCCTTTTTCGATCCACTACAGAATTCCTTTCCTTTTTCAATTTTTTTCTTTCTTTTCTCAATTGCACGGCTCATTTCTTTTGTAAAAGGAAAGAAAGCAACTGGTTCAGGTACCTACAATCTTTAGACAGACAGACAGGTTGCCTGTGTGTGCTTTCACTTTCATGTTAAAAGTCAAGTCAATCATCCAATTTCCCAAAGGCTCTCTAACTCAACTTGCAGTTGATCCTATCTAAGAGCAATTATTGGGAACCTCTTTTACTTAAACGGCTCTCATGTTGAACTTGTCAAAATTTAGATAGATACTGGCTACATACCTGATTTCATTTCATCCGTGATTGAATTTTAACGAACTTTGGCATGGAGTGAAAGTCTTTAGGAAGACTCTTGCTTTCACCATCTTTTGAATGCAACATGAATGAGTTGAGGGCTCAAACCTATGGCTCTGAGCAATTACGTTAAGTTAAAAGTTTAAGTAAAAGCTCTTTTCTCTTTGGCTTTCGTCTTTCATATTCTTGCCAAGGAACCAGGAGGTATTGGTTTCTTTTTCTTATCTATGGCTTCCTCTCTTTTCTCTTCCCACAGGTACAAGTGCTTTGCCTATCGGTGGCCATCCTTTTATTGGGATTTATAGCTGGGTTCCAAGTCGGCGTTCGTGATTTCGCCACCAGAAACCGGATTAATTCTACAATTACTCTCTCCTCAACCTCTGCAATTAAAGACCCACCACTCCAATCATCACCAAGTCACCTCACATCCTCATCCCAGGATAGTAGTTCAGGCGGTGGAGACATCCATTCCACAAATCCCTCGTCTTCATCATTATCTTCGTCGTCTTCTTCACAAGAAAATGAAAATGGTGGTGGTGAACTTTCTCCAGAGCCTCAACCTCCCACTGACATTAGCACAGACAATATTCTACAAATTTTAAAGTAAGTAGTGCGACTCCATCCAAGAAAGTAAGTTGGTGAAAGGAATGAAGAAACGATGTGTCACTTTCTCTTTTCTTTCTTTCATTTCTCTCTGGTTTAGTTTGGTGTGAGTAACTTTGTTCTAACTGTCTCAAATTACACACATTCCACTGGTGAAGGTGATGATTAATGGCCATTTTCTGTAATGAGATACGACTTTCATCCTTTTCATCGCATTTACTCCCCTCGGGTGAACTCACACACTCAAAACAAGTAAATATATAAAAGGATCTTCTTCTTTTTCTTCCTCAAATGACAGTTTTTCGTACATTAGCGAGAGAATTGTAAATGTCTTTTCTTTCAAGAAAAAAAACTTGGTAGTCAATTTACTAGATTAAATTAAAGTTCGCTCAGGGCCCATAACTTTTTCCGCGATAATGCGTGGGATTTTGATTAGTTTACTGTGGTGGAAGTGACAAAGTGAGTAATTTAATTTGCAGTAGAGAGTAAAAGTGCCTAAAAAGATAATGACAGTAATAATCACGATGTTTTTTGTTGTTGTTTTTAGGAAAGTAAGTAGCAAAGTACATGGAGCAGGGACGCCTGAGGGTAAATCAATGGCGTTGGTCATAAGGGACTTGTGGAGAAGTTACGGCTTGTCAGTCAGAGTGGAGCAGCACAAAACACTCCTCACCAAGTAAGTCTATTATTATCCCATAGGTCTTCTAGATACTTCCTTTAAACACACTTTTCCTATTTCTCAAAACAACTTTCTCCCATTCTTCTTTTCACTTTTGTGTTGATGTACACGTAGTTTTATAACTTAATTAATTAGACTTTTTGGTTTTTAAGGATTGGTGTAAATACTTTTTAATTAATAGCCCACAGCAGTTTGAATCAAGATAAGAAACCACAGATTTTCATTGAATCCTTTCTTTCGCCAAAAAAGGCCCTTACCTGATTACAATTTATCTTTGGAAAAAAGCACGACAACTCCTGTAGAAATTGGTTTACTTTGTCGATTCTACCACACCTTTTGTAACGTACCACTCTTCTATGAATCTGACAAAAGAAGTGAAAGACTCACAACGAACAAAGTAGTACATTTCCTTTTTCAATCACCGACACCGACATAAATCTGACTCCATTTTAAAATATACGACCTCATTCCACTTGATACAACGCAAATAAAAATATTTGTTTGTTGTGTGGTAAATCTACATTTCCGAAACGGAACTTGATGTCGAACACATCATGGATCAAGAAGAAGGAAGAAGGCAGTCAATGAAAGTAGAAAGGGAGAAGGAATTTCTTGAAGCTCAATTTCTCTCAAAAAGTTTGAAAGTTTGGAGAGAAAGTATATAAAGTGAGTGGTGGGGGATGGAATCAAAGACAAGTTGATACATAAATTTATAAACAAGAAAGAGTGCCTGTCAAAGAGCGATAAATTATATTGGCTTTCTTCTTTCAACTGACTTCACTTTTATGTACTGTAGTGTAATGCAATGACTCAATATACATACACACACAAGCCACCACAATCCCCTGGATCACATCCTCTCACAAACACCCACCTCCTCCTCCCTTTTCCAACTTTTAGCCAACTAATCTCCTTTCAGGCACTAATTGCTTTTGGTTTTTGCACGATGACGGAAATAATATCAAACGCAAGTCACGTCCCAGTAATTTTTGTCCTGTCCCCAATAACGTAATGGTGGAGAGAAAGTGTGTATGGTGTATGACATTTGACATACTCAATTGTAGGAACAAAAATGTTAAATGTTGTAGAAGAACAATCTAGGTCAAGCAAATCTCACAGCACTTTGTTTCTATTCGACTCTCTAGGTTTAAAATTTGAATGTGTGAAGAAAGAGAAAAAATGCAACTTTCACTCTGTAAAAAATCGCAACATGGCACACATTTTATATTCAGCAGGAAAGAAATCTACGACACCTACGAGCCCTTAGGCTGAAGTAACCCTCTAGGGGTTAAGTCTATGCTGGAGAGAAAAAAATGTAATGTAATGTATGCATGATTTTTTACAACTTCTTGAAGAAGTGCCGTCCTTCTTTCTCTTTCCAACTTTTCCATAAGCCACAATAGCAAAGAGACTTTTGTGTTGTGTGATTGACTCACTAAGCTAAGCTAAGTAAATACGAAATATACGCAAAAAATCAAGTCTATTCAAATAAGAAAGGAGGAAATGGGAAAGAAAGGGGAGAAGTTTGAAGTTGCAGTTGGGATTATAAAGAGAGAAATCTCACTACTTTCTTCTTCTTCCCGAAAGGCTTCAAAAAGATTGAGAAAGTATAAAAAAGTAAGAGGAATGAATGAAGTGTTTATGCGGAAAGAAAGCAAAGAATAGAGAGAGGATGAGGATGTCTTGTTATTGTGTAGGCTGTATCGTATCGTATGGTGACTGCTGCATTGTATCTGCATGACAGATGAGACTGGGTTGAGGTTTAAATTAGGCCACAGACAAGAATGGGCCAATGAAGGCACAAGATTACAATACCAAAAACGTCGCTTTATTTCTTCCCTTCAAGTTTACTTCTTTTTCTTTTTCGGAAAAAGAAAAAGAGGAAGAAGAGAGAAAGTATCTTGATTCTATGAGGCGGAAAAAGATGCCCTTGCCTCAGTTCCCTTGTTTCACTCTTCTTCTCGCGTCCCTTGAGTGAAGAAAAAATCCCAGCCTCTATACTACAAAGCCCTGCTGTCTTGTGAGTGCACCATTGCGATATCCACTACTACTTTGTTGCTATACTAAAGCAAACTGCCTTCCAAAAGTGACGTAAAATTGCGGAGAAAAGTCCTTATGGGCCAAGTCACGTCCCATTCTCTCCGGTTTAATTTGCTGTCTCCACTTTCCCTCGTATTACCTATGCGTACGTAGATGTAACATGTAATGTGCCTAAGGAATTCGAAAAAGGATTCTTCTTTCGACTTCGACGCTACGCTGCATCCATCCATCCATCCGCATGCCGACCCATTATATGGGTGAGTTGGCTTAAATAAGGGACCATCAACCTACTTAGTTACTCACCCATTCCTCAACCCAGTTGTCGTCTCTCGGTTGTCGACAAGTGTGACAATTTTCAATTTGACAATTCAATCCTTCATTCATTCAGACAACTTTTTTTCTTTTTCACAAGATTCTTACAGAGCTTTGCTAATTTGAATTTGGTTGCTATTATTCTATAGAAGGTTTTTTGTACAAAATGATTCAACTCTTAGAAGCTGGTTCCTTTTCTGCCTATCGAATTCGAATTGACTTTTGGAGTTTTTGGATAAATTGACTTTTCAGTTACATACTTGTCTAGGATTTTTGGATAAAGCTGTTCTTTCCTCTCCTTTCTTCAATTTGGCTTGGTTTCTTTTCCTAAATTGAGTCTTACTTTTTGCTGCCTTCTTCAATGGGAATAAAGCACATTTCCAAACTGTCTAATGCAACTGACTACCAAAAAACCAAACCAAAGTGAAGGCTCACAGACGAAGTGAACTAACTTAGATACTCTCTCTTCAAAGAAAGCCTTGGTGAAAGTATCTCAAATCCCAACAATCTTTCTTCTTCGTCTTCTCTTTGTGCTTTCTCCCTTTCCTGCTTGCTGCAACATGCTGTAACATCCTTCCTTCCCAACAAATGGTGCCGGTCTGCAATGCAATACTTTTGATGGTACACTCTTCTTTCTTGTTTCAACTTCCGATTGCTTGCCAATTCAAGTCTAATAACCCCAAGTTTACAACTCGCACTATAACTTAACTACTTCAGTTGAACAAAGCAAACAAACAAACAAGACAAGAGCACTTCAGAAAAAGTATTGTGTAACTTGACTACTTGAATCAAGCCGGCATTACATTTTATTTTTCTGGTTTTGCAAGAAAGAAATAACATTTGTTTATTTGCGGACTCGGTAAAAATGCTGATGATACATTCCGCATTATAATTTGCTTTTACATAGATAAATCGTACTCTTCTGAGGTCTCTATTGTCCCTGAAACAATGTTCCCTTGTTTCGACATGCGAAGTAATTTCGGCATAGATTCTCTTTGGCACTCACTTCATAATTTATGACATATGTCGTCGATTTGTGTTGTCTCGCCACAAACAAAGGGGGTAGAGTGAATGGATGAATGTAAACCAATATTTGCTTTAGAAACAAGAGGGTTTTAATGAGAATTTGTTTTTACATACGGTAGATGAGAACATTCGCTTTTTCTCTTCTGAAATGCTTTGTGAAATATTTCATCGTCAAGCAGGTTGACATTGTTTGCAATTTATTCATTCATGTAACGAGCCCTGACGGTAGAAATCCAAGTGCCTGAAATGCAGTGAAATAAATGAGGTGCTGCTGGTACCCTAGTGATTGGCAGGTCTATGTTCCAATCGCTTCCTCCAATCCCAATCCTACTTGACATTATGACACGACATGACATGTGATTACTATTTATTAATGTGCTAAAATTATACATCCTACCTTTTTGCAGAGTTACCGGGCTAAGCTATGTGGAAGTCCTGGACAGGAATGGCTCTGTGGCCTTCCGAACGAGTTCAGAGAATGGAGGAGAGGAGTTACCCAGTGCCCAATACACCCGTCCAATGATTGCCTTCTCGCCTGCTGCTGACTTGAATGGTACATGATTTTCATTCATTAGAAGTAAATTACTTTATCAAATCCAAGGTAAAAAGTAGGTTGGTTTATATAACTTGATTTTGCAATAAAAGACAGAAGTAGGTGAAAGTTGCCATGCTCACAATCTGAACACTTTTCCTTTTTGATCTTGTTATCCCACTTTTTTTAAAAATATGTTTTTAAAAGAACGTCCAGTTAGGCCTCAAAAACGAAATATTATATACAATCTTGCATAAGCGGCGTCTGTTTGAAGTTTTTGAAAAGTTTGACAGTCAGCAGGGCGTTTGAAGTAGTTTGAAATTGTGCACTTTATTCCAAAACTGTCACCAGGCACTTCAAAGAAAAAGTCAAAAAGTTATGGACTTTCTGAGCTTTTCTCCACTTCAATCGCAGCAAGGACAGTGGCATAGGATTTTAGAAAATGTAGGTAACAGGTTCTGCTGCTGCGAAGAGGAATGCATAAAGCCAATCATAAACTTTGACGGACCCAATAACCTAGAAAATATGTCCACCATGAAATGCAATTACATGGACTTTATGTAACACAAGTCCTGGTGGCGTGAATGTCAAAGTGAAAAGTGTCAAAGGATTTGAGCAAATTTGACTTGTTACTTATTCCACAGGGACCCTTATCTACGCCCGATACGGACGAAAGGAAGACTTGGACTTTCTCCTCACTTCAAGAATTGTTTTGAAGGGCTCCATCGCATTAGTGAGGTTTGGAGGGCCTCATCCTTCCCAAGTTGTAAGTTTAAAGTGTTTTCTTAAGTTCTTAATTTTTATGCTGATGTTTTAAATGTTGAAAGCTGTGAGCAGAGCACTTTACTTAGGCTCTATGCTTTCCCATCCATGCATTATTGACAAGAAGATGCTAATTTCCATTTATTTGTTGACGTAAGAATCCTGTCTTTGTTCTCGTCCCTGAGAATAACAAAGACGGAGATAATAACACTGACTGTGGAAGTACATGGGGAAAGTGGAGAAAGGGTGTAGCATAGCATGTAAAGTAATCCACCTGGAATTTGTTTAGTTTTCTCATTCATTCACTCATTTTCATTCACTTCGTATTGCTTCGTCTGTTTACTAATTTGCTTAAATTATCCTCTTTCACCATCTCTCTTTTCTCTTCTCTCTCTCTCCTAGGCTTCCGTAGCATCCGCTTATGGGATAAAGGGTCTTTTGTTCTACCTCGATCCACAGGATTATGGGCCAAGACTCCGTCTCTCTGCGATCCGTAGCAGCTCTCTCTTAACGCTTGGACAAATCCATGAGTATCAAGTAAGGAGCCATGAATGAATGCCAAAGTAGTTTTAATGGATATACAATATTTAAGTTTGCATATGATGATGTACATTTATTACCTTCTTCCTTCCATAAGCCCTTCTCTTTCTCTCCAAAACAACCAAACCCACACATTTAATTTCCTTCTTGTGGTTGGGTTGGTGAAAGCAAGGGAGGCTTTTATTATTATTATATGAATGAAGGGTCTAGCCTTTTGTCCCTAGAGAAAAGGCGAATAGATAAGTCTGAACGCCTACACACTCGGATTGGATGAATCCTTTATTCATACAAGACTTAAGTGGAAACCTCTCACAGTCATGACCCAATTACTTATTGAGGTGTTTGTTGTTGATACCACATGTATGGTATGGTTTTTTGTAAAAATGAGGAGAGTGGAAGGATGAAAGAGAAATTTTAATTATTTAGCCAAAAGGGCACAATGAAAGGGGTTTCATTTCAAAGTTTATTGAATGAAAATGTAAATTCTCGCAATGAAATGCTCTCTATTCTCTTCTCTATACAGAAACACAAGGGAAAGTCAATCCTTCCTGCCCATACAATTAGTGCAAGTGATGCTGAGCAACTTTTCAGGTACGTATGATTTTGGAAGCCTCATTATCCTTAGGTTGAGAATGATTTGACTTTGTCTGAACTGGATTTTGTAAAGTGCTTTTACTTCACTCATATACCTGTGTATTAATTATTTATATCATCGCCTCAAGTGTCAATTAAGTAAAGAGAGGATTTTGTACGGGAAAAGCTTGGACTAAACCTAGGATTATGTAAAGACTGGGTGAAAATTACAATGAAAAAAACTAGGCATGCTACGTTGTTAGCTTTGAAAAAATTTACTTTTCTATGAAGACTTCTTTCACTTTGGAAAGGCGTGATTTTCTTCCGGAATCATCCTAATTGAATTGGACAGGGAAACGCAATTTTTCTTCATTTTGTCATGAAAGCAAATCAAATCAGCACAGAGTAACGTCTCACAATTACGTCCGACTCCCCGGATAGAGATTGAATTGAATAGGACGCGGGACGGAACGTGGGCGTAGAGAAAAAATGAGTCTCAGAATCAAATAAAATCTTTGAGCGGAAATGGCGTTAAATGAAGCTATTTATTTATTTGCTTACACTTTCCTTCTTCTCAATCAAACTCTAGTCTCATTCCACTTTCTTCTTAGGTTAACACGACAAGGAAATTGGATGAGGAGGGCCCCATCAGCCTGGCAAGGTGGGCTGAATACCCCGTACTTTCTCGGGCCCACCATTCCTACTTTCTCATCCAACGAGTTTGGAGGCAGTCGAGGTGGTGGGGACTCTGAGGACATTGTGGCAATACCACCACTTCTCCCAATTCGTCTCAAGGTGTCCAATGAACCAAAAATGAGTACAATTTTCAACGTCGTGGCTGCTATCCCGGGAGCATGGGAGTCTGACAGGTGAGGGGAGAAAGTTTGTTACAGAAAAAGACATACACATGCTTTGGCATGACGTGATTGAGACTGAAATTGTCACCACCACTACACCAAATCTTTTCCCTCTGTTATATACTTCCTTTTGCCCCCTGCTGGTAGGTAGGGTTTAATATTTTCCCTACTCTCCAAAAAAAGCAAAGGTGAAAGCAACAAACAAGAAGGAAAAGAACATTCTTTCATTTCTTATTATTGTTATTGGGTTTCGTTTCCCTCCTACCTTTCTTCCCAGCTTACACATCTCTCTTTTTCCATTATTATTAGTTTCTTCTTTTCTTTCTTTTTCATTCTTTTCTTTCTCCTGTGAGGTAAACGTGGCCCAATTCAATTGTGTGATGGAGAAAAGTAAATATTGTTACAGGATAAAATTTGATGCATGCAGTTTTCATCAACCAATCCTTCCTTTTTCCCGTCATTTCCACTACTGTCTGGAAGTTTTCCAAATGAATATTTATCAAAAGGAAAATAAAGTAAAGTGGATTGGATGGGAAGAAGGGTGAAAAATTAGAAGGAACAGCAGTCGAAGTAAAAAAAATATCACTCAAAGATGGTGGAAGTGAAAGTGAGGGAAGGAAGGAGTGAATGTCTATAACCGTGATTAGTCAAGGGCATTTTGCCATGGGTTAAACAAATGTATTTCTCACAAGAAGAGAAAGCGACTTAGCTTAGGTAGCTTAAGTGCGTGTGGGAGCGAGGGGGAAGAAAGAACAGAAGACGGACGGAATTAAGAAGGACTGAACATTCTTCTTCTTGATGTTGCTTTTGCTTTCTTTTTCCATACCACATGTACGTAAACGTACAGTTGCATTTATGTAGGTAGGTACATAGATGGCTAGACAGACATCAGGACTTAAGTATTTCTCTTTTGCTTCTTGTTTTCTCCCTTTCATTCATCCTCTTTGATCAAGATCAAAGGTTGCTCGATAACCTTCAGACCAAAGGAAGGAGAAGGAATAAGAGGCAAGCATATTGTTTAGCTTAGCTTTCCCCTTCCACTTTATCCATGATGATTATTACGCTCCCACCTTTCTAGCCCTATTGGTTTGGTGCCATTATTATTTTAGAGAGGAAGTAGACATTTAGCAGTATACTATATAAGATTACGTCTATTGTCATGGAGATTAGGTCGGATATATCCTTTTTCTTTCTCCAATAACAAACGAATGATGAAAAGAGAAAATGACAGAGGTGTGGGTTCTCATGATAGACACTTTCCCCCCGTATTTTTGGTGGTTGTTACCTAATGTGCCACCCGGTGGGGGAAAGAGTAGGATGAGGAGATGATGAAAAGGGAATTACACCTGTAAACTTTTGTGTAAGCTGATGAGATTACTGTATTGGATTCGATATCATCTTTTTTGCTTTCACTTTTGTTTTTTACTTTAGTCTTCCAGACTTCATTAAATACCTAACTTTTGGTTAATTTGGAATGTCAAACTTGCTGCAAAAATTTTACTTCTTTGATACAGTCATTAGTTTTTACAAAGAAAGATACCGACAACGATGATGGTCTTCTTTGTAACAAGTTGCAGGGAATAAAAATATTGCATGAGTGGAATTTCCTGTCCATTCATTCCTTCGTTCAAGGAAGCGAGGCGTAAATGAAGAAATGGAATTCCATTCCCCTTCCTTACCCAAACACACAGTCAATCAATCACTCATTTTCTTTTTCATAAAATGATGTATAGTAAGTTGTTAAGTCCGAAAGAAAAGTAAGCAAGTGGGGGAAAGTCAAACTATAACAAACTGACTTGAATGAATGAATGAGCGAATGTCGTCTTCGTTGAAGGGGATTAAGGACTTTGGATTTCGTAGACAAAGGAGAAATTCTATTTCTATTTAATTCATGATAGACAGAGAAAGTCAGATAGAGACGGAGAGAGTGGACAATGTGTGTCCACCCTGGACTTGTAGGGGTTGACTTATATAGAGGGTTCTTGAAATGTGGACATAATCAAACTACTTTCATCTCATTTCATTCTTTTCTTGTCACTTACCAGTCACTTTACGCTTTCTCCTTCTTCTGCTTCTTCTTGGGGCAGAGAAGAAGAGGCGTTTTTGTATGCTTGCTTTCACTCTATCCGACTTACGCAAGTGTGTGTGGGACAACAAGAATCCTTTTTCCTTCTTTTTTTGACAATTCCCAAAGATGAAATCGGATTGTAATTCCAATTCTGAAAGCTATAACATATAACACATAACACACGCCAAAAATGGGAATGATTTATACGAATTGAATGAGATGGATGACAAGTTCATGCTTCCTCCATGGAAGAAGGCCGTTTCTCATCTTATTGTCTGTCCGTTGTGTGATAGTTTCCATGTTTCATGTCCTTCCTTCAGCCACACACACAACCAGGAGTTGTAATTTCATAAGAGATAACACATTTAAGGACCAAGGAAGTCAACTTTTACGGCATTTGCATGGATCCAGCCGATGCTGATGCCACGACTGATATTTCCCTGTCTGAAACCCCATCACAACATTTGATTTGACCAAGCCGTCTTCCTCCATGAAGAATTATACTTTCTCCCTCAGGCCTGCCTAAATATTTTGTTTTATGTCCTCCCGTCATGCCAAAAAACTTTTCGCATTCAAATCATAAAAACCAACCTTAGCCCCGATGAGACATGCGATGTATGATGTTGATGTAGCAAACAGCAACTAAATTGTTTAAGTAAAAGTAAACTGTGATGGAAATGGAAGTGAACATGCATGCACGCATCATGCCATAAATAAGTGGGTGGTTGGCATTGGAAAGAGACTAAAAGCAGTTCAGTTCAGTTGTTCTTTGTGGTTTAACTTGGCTTGAGTTTTGCGATGCACCTAATAAAGCTTCGGTTTCAGACCAGTTTACGGCTGCTTCCGGTTTGTAATGAATTTCACATCAGAGAGCGAAGAAGGAAATAGACCCGAGTGGACTGCAATTGAACAAAATTACATCCACGCCCATGCACATCCAATCCAACATCCAAACACATAAGGAAATAAAGTGAAATGGTCGCTTATGTGTCCACCACGTTTTCCGTATATATGAATGAATGAATGCAATATGTAGGATCGCATGATCATGGTCTTTGGTGAAAGCATGTAGAATCCTGAATGTCTCTAGGAGGCAACATTCATTCAGCATTCCAACGTCGTAAGTTATGTTCCTCCACCGTAATACCAAATATATCATCCCTTGTCGTCAGTCTCACAGTCTCAGCAAAATAACTCACAAAGAGAGGAGGAAAGAAAGCACGAAGGACGATTCTCTCTTCGTCTGTCCTGTCGACAACAGGAAATTTGTGGCTTTCCAAACCAAAAGAATATGTTTTCGAATGACCCAAGCATGACCTGGGAGTCTTACCCACGGCTTGATTCATGATGAATTCTTATGAACGCATCACTGGCTTGCTCATACGTATTATCGTCTCTGCTATATATGCTGGGAGAGAAAGTTGAAGATGATTAACATAAAGCAAACTAAAGTAAAATAAATGAAAGCTTTGCGTGAAACTAAAAAGCAATAAAATCCAGCTTTCTCTCCACCATCCTTCCTTTAATGATAGCTATGGTTTGCGGTTCTCCACTCTTGAGTCTTAAGTTTTTTTTAGCTTTTTGGTGGACGAGATTTATTGAATTCACTCAGTTTTGAGTTCATTCTTTTGTAGTTATCTTCATGAATCTTTTTTTTTGAAAGTAGATAAGTACAAGCACAGGAGTGGAATAAAAGAAAGGAAGGGGAAGTGTCTATGTGCAAGGGGAATGCAACTACTAAAACACAAAACATTTTTGGAGAGATTGTGCAAGTTTTTGAGTGTGTGAAAGGGAGCAGAATGAAACTTAAACTTTCTCCAACGCATCTCTCGTACACTTTTACGCATACACATTAGATCCATGTACAACGAAATGCAATAAAATAACAGGGCAAGAAAGAAAGAATACAGCAGCAGCTCAAGGAGCGGAGTAACCCTTTTCGGAAAAAGACGTGGACTGAATATCAAATTAACTCTTTTCTTTGTATAAAACAGAAAATCTTTTGCAATTGCCCCTCGCTTTTGCTTTCTCTGTTTTCGAATGCCTTGTGAAAGTTGGTTGGTTGAGGTTGATGTGTTTATCCTGCATTTATCTTTTGTTATTATTTTTATTATTATTGCCATTGCATTGCCATAAGGTTATTTTGCAAGAAGACGATGGAAAGGGAAAGAAGGGAGGAAGGCTGCTGCTTCCCACACTCATTTTGTAAATGGTTGTTTGGTTAGAAGTGTATTAAGTTAGGTTTTAAGAAGGACGTGAGGCACATTTTAATTTTTAGTTTAGTTTATTTTGCACTTGTTCCTGTTTCGCGAAAAACCTAAAGAGAAACTTATATGTGGGACTGTCCAAGTCGTAATTTACACTTGAAGATTCATTTCTATACGGATTCCTTTATTTATTTTTGTTTTTTCCAGATACGTGATCATCGGCTGCCCTCATGATTCTTGGGGTTATGGAGCAGGGGAGCCAGGGTTTGGAATAGCCCTCCTGTCTGAACTGGCACGAACTTTCTCCACCTCCGTTCAGAAAGGGTGGAAGCCTCGAAGATCTATTTTGTTCATTTCCTGGGATGCAAATTTATTTGCGTCCTCCGGAGTCTCGCACTGGCTTCAGGTACGTAGAATACGCGTGCTTTATCGCATCCATCTATCCTCATTAAATTAAGTAAATGGTCAATCGGTGTGTTGCTATGCCAAAAGAGAAGATGGTTTCCAGCCAAATGTTACTTTGATTTACGAATCCTTCGGAATTGCTTTTGTTTTATCATTTCAATTTATCAAATCAAATCAGCGATTGAACATTAGGTTCTCTACGGTTCTAAGCAACCTACGGCATACATAAATAATGTGCCTTATGGTAATCACAACGTTTCCTGTACAAAAGGAAGGAAACTCTTGACCTTTTGGAAATATTTACGTACCTTCAGAGAGAGGGGATTAGTTAAGTCTATAGAAACAGGGATAAAGAAGAGGCGTTAGGAAGGTAAATAAAATATATTTGTATTGTCTGTTAGATATTTGATGAACAGTGTGAAAGTTTAATAAGGTGAAGGTGGTGAAAGTATAGGAAAAGGCGAGAAGGTAAACAGTCCTGACGTGTCGTGAAGCCTTTAGTAAATCTACAGAGAAAGTACCTTGTGTGTGAGTTAAGCCAAAGTAAATTTGTTTTTTGCTTGTAGGAACATCATTTTGAGATCTCGTCAAGAACGATTGCATACATAGACTTGTCTCGGAGTCTCCGTGGTAATGAGAGCCTCCACATCCATTCCTCACCCATTCTGAATTCTGTCGCACGTAAAGCAATTTCGCGAGTGTTGCACGAGAGCAGTTCTGGCCAATTTAATCCACCTCCTCCTACGACGACTTCTTCACCTGAAAAAAGCAATGGAAGTAGCAGTCTCCCAATTTACTTTTCCTCTCTCGTCACCTCTGATGAACCTTCGTTCGTTTTCTTGGGAAATCTGGGGATTCCTTTTATGAGACTCTGCATGTCCAACAGTCCAAAGGTACGTCAAGGAAAGTTAATCCTGGTAAATCATTTAGCTTTAAGACGTCTTAAATCACTTTCGTCTTGTTCCACTTTTTTTTCTTAAATTGTCAGACTAATTTTTGTCAACTTGTCAAACTACTTTTTTTTGTATGAAATCAATACTTGTCAGTTTATTTTAAGCTACACATCTTGTTAAAAGCCATGGTGTATAATCTTTCTTCTTTTTACAGGGATACGATTATCCACACTTTCATACGTCATTTGACACCTATGACAACTTTCTCGATTTCTTAAACCCTGGTGCAATGGAGGGAGGGGAAACTTTGGGTAAGGAAGGTTTTTTTAAAAACTTTCTTTCTCTCTAGCGATATCACTTTCACCTTAATGGAAGATGGTAGGTAGGTACATTACCTCTCTTCCGTCATTGATGATGATTATTATGGTGCTAGACATCACAAAGCGATCTGAGGAGATACGATACTTTCACACTTTCTCGATTAGACGTTTTGGCTGTCGCATTTTTAAGGGAAAATGCCTAGGTTGTCTGGTGGTGGGGGAGAAAGTAAAGTACCTACAGACAGACAGAAAAAAACTAAACTTTGCTCATTTTAGCATTCCCAGTTCACCCTGACAAACTCCTTACTTACCTCAGCATGACAAGTTGTGTAATAGCTTTCCTTCAACTTTCTTCACGGGTCCACTTATCATATGCCACCTCGACGAGGGTCTCTTCTGTCTATCTTAGGGCTTGTCTTGTGCGGTTCGGGTGGGGTGAGGGAGGGTGGAAAGCAACCTTGAAAACATTATGCATCCATGAAATGATATCGAATTGTATAAAAACTTTTGAGAGTAGTAAGTAAACACCATCATTCCATCCCATCACATCACACCAAGCAATTTCACAACCCGTTATAGCAGCCATAGAAGAGTGAAAGTTTTTTTAAGACTTTTTATATTCAAGTTCTCCTCAGGGATTTATTTTTAAGGGAGAAGTTGAGTGGGTGCGTGATACGGGCCATTTATCAAGCCTAAAAAAGTGAAATGCGTATATAAAAAAAAGGAAAAAAAACTTGCAACACGCACATATACAACATACAAACCCCCTCATTTCATATCAGGTCTGTCTATTATCTGCATCAAAATAGCTATTTTAAAAGTGAAAGCATAAGGGAAACAAGCACTTTCAATTTGAATACTGTTTTATCACCAGAACAACAACAAAAAACAAAGGCACTCAACTATAAACCAGATGGGACCTTCAACTACGACTTTTATGAGCTACTTTTTTTTGCTTACGCCAACTACTATTATTAGCATAACAATGAAATGAGACACAAAATGATAGGCTTTTAAACATGTCATTAATCCTAAAAACATTGTGCATAAAATGCCAAACTAATGGCGTCCCCATAGGTTATTCTTCTGAAATTGCTTACATGAAGGCGTAGACAAAATGGTGCGGATTAGTTGTCAATAAAATAAACAGTTGTAAACGTATTTGTTTTACTAATGCCGGGCATTAACCTTATATTATTGGGATGTGATGATGATGATATATTTATTTGTGTATAGGTAAGATAATCCTGGAGACAATCGTGCTACTGGCGGATTCATCCGTCCTCCCGATAAATGTTGAGGATTACGTGGTGGAAATCCAAAAAGCATTTGGCAATTTTATGGCCCATTACCAAGAGGATTTGCACAAAGCCAATTTATCGATTGGTAAGTAAAGTAATACATTTTCTCAATTCAATACCATACAAACTTCAAAGCACACACATTCATAGTGAAAGTAAACTAAGTAAACCTAAACTGTGATTGGGATGGCATGCTGGAAAGGAGGTAAAGGTGGGATTAAAATCAAACAAAATACGAAAACTAGAATGAAATCAAATCTGAACACGTTGGTGTACAAATAATGGGTGAAAAGAAGGCTTATCATCATCGACATAAAAGTCAATAAATAGGCGATGTTTTAGTACTAGCAGGGTAACATGAGACACACCTTCTGTAGTTACTAAACGTTAAAGTGTTGCTCTGTCCTGTTCCTTTACAGCATACTTGCAAGCAGCCGTTATGAGACTGGAGGTAATTGGGGACAACTTCCGGACCGAAATGCATAATCGGACAGTCATAAATCCTGAATATGACTCCCTCCCGGTTCCATCGCCATCCCCAAAAACCATAAAATCAAAGTAAGTACAGTACACCAAGAACACTTAACGATGCCATAAATAATAAATGACATCAATTTTCAGGAGAGCACTGTTGCACCGCATCATAAACGACAAACTCATGGAGATTGACAGAACACTCCTGTACCGCAACTCTGACATTTACAAGCACCAAGTCCTCGGCTTCACCTCAAACATGGAAGAGATATCAATGAGTCACACTGATGATCCAACCAATGACACCTCGACGACGTCCCTGCTGCTGGGTTCATCCCTGGACCACTACTTCCCCAAGCTAAAGGAAGCGTTGGACTGCGGGAGGAAGGAACAGGAGCAACTATACCTGACCCAACAACGCCTCAAGAAAAAGCTTGAGGAGGAAGAACAGGAGGAAGAAGAAGAAGAACAAGGCGATGGAAGTGAGGATGACTATGATGATGGTGGGGATGACTCCTTCAGGGCGAGAGGGTATCCAAGCAAGAGGGAGACTTCAAAAAGTAGTAGGAAGTTTAAGCTAACCAATAATAGAAGTTTTAAAAGGATGAGGACCAGACCAAGTACCCCTACTACTACTACAACTACCACCCCAATCCCACCACCCTTGGACCCTGCCTTCTTCACCGACCCTTCTTCCCCCTGTCACGACTGGCATTTCTTAGCAGCTCAGAGGATAGCGAGTTTGACTCGAGCTTTGGACGCAACTTCCGCAGTTCTCCAAAGTCCTTTGTTGCCAGAGGAAAGCGAGTAGGACATTGAATAAGGACACTTTCACCTCCAAGTGTGATTACCATACCATCTTATCTGTGATGACAATAAAAAATAAAAGAATGCTATATATATATCTATCTATCTTCATAACTGATTAGGAGTATACCACCACCCTCTTTCTGTCTGTAAAGCTAGATATAAGCACTTTGTTTTTAAGAAATTAAGATTCATTATTAAGGTAATTGTAAGGTTAGTGCATAATTGTATAGTCATTGGTTCATTAATAAAGTTACATTTTGGACCCAATGCCACTTGATTCACGGTCGTTGTTCTTGTCTCACTTTCTGGAGAGACACCAGGCATAGAGAAATTGAATGGAATACTGCGAGGGAATGCAACGCAAAATCCAAGCCCATGCCTTCGTGGTTGTCAAACTCACTCTGTCTCGCCTTGGGTAAAAATTTTAAAAAAATATAAAAAGCTTGATTAAAACAATTTCTGGAATTAATATTTTCATCTGAGAGGGGCAGTTAATGTAGTTTAGTTGATGAGCGAGCAT
>JAQIWU010000496.1:0-25532 GCA_034696445.1 Isotomiella minor
TATTAAAAAACTTATGTTTTCCCTACTACTATTTATTGAGTATCGCATTATGACATACTAATTAAATTTTTTCGTGGCTATATACAATATATAGTTTATTGTAAAATTATTGTTAGGTCAGCATTTCACAATTCACACAATTCAATTTTACAGACTCTATCACCCTTTCAATTTTGTTTAGGTACAATAGATTCACATAGTAAGCATCACTCATGTCAACTCTCATCATCTCTCATCATTAGCATCACAATTTTTTAATGTTTTCGAGTAATTCAGATCCAGCTATCTTTCCTATTTGTTACAGATTATAGTAAAATATCTTAATACTTTAGTCACTTTTATATTGTTCGAGTTACAATGAAAGTAAGTGAGGTTGTGTGACATAACTATTCTACTCCAGCTATGTAGATTCTTTGCTCATTCATCCAAAACATTTTATATGGAATAATTACGTATTTTACATCTTTCATTCTTGTAGAAAGGTAGTTGCAACAAAGCTTACCATCAATGCCAATGTTTGACCTACCTAATGACAATGTTTGACCTACAAAAATAAAAAAAATAGCTAAAATTATTTATCGGGAATGATTCGTTACAGGCTCAACAGATACAACCCTACAATGAAATTAAATAAGACCCGCTTTTAAATGTTGGATGTGTTATTGGACTCGGTCTGAGCCACCCTCTTCCTTGACGTGTTCATGATCAAGGAGTACACTTGCGTCGAGAGATTGATCCTGTTGGAACTTCGAGAGGTGGAGGAGTCGGACTTGGCAGCATCCACACGGAGTTGAGAACAGCAAGAACCGCTCGTCAGCACGGCCTATAGGTCACGACAATTAAATTAAGACTTAAAGACTTTAAACGTTTCCTCTTACTTTGAATCCTGATCGGTACTTTTTGTTGAAAAATGCATACAAAATTGGGTTGATACAGGAATTCGAGCTCCCAAGCCATTGCGCCATGGGGGTGATGGCCCTTATCAACTGATCCTCCCACTCGGAGGGTGCAGGGCCAAACTTGAGACGGGTGAAGATGGCGTAAAGGGGAAGCCAACTCGCCGCAAATAGGACGCATACGAGCAACAGCATTTTAATCACCTTCATCTTTGACCGTTGGACGAGGAGTTCGGTGGAAAGGTTCTTCGTCTCTTGGGGAATCTTCCGCATGGACACCTTCCGGAGGATGAGGGTGTAGCAGATGGTGATGAGGGTCAGGGGGAAGAGGTAGCAGAGGATGAGGTGGGCCACGATGAAGTAAATGTTCCCAAGCTTTGGGTCTGGCCATCTTTCGGTGCAAACCTAGGAATTATAGAAAGTTTGTAGATTTTCCTCAGTTGCCAAAGACTTGAGGGTCCTTACCATGTACTCATTACTGTTGAGGGAGTTTGGGTTGATGGGGGTGAGTTGAAAAAAGATGGCCCATGGAAGGGTGACTGAGAAAGACCACGCCCAAATGATGATGATGAGGATTCGACAACTCCGCGTGGAGATTTGACACTTCATGGGGTGACAAATGGCGAGGTAGCGTTCGATGGCGATGGCTATGAGGGTGTCTATACTCGCGGACACGCTCACCCCTTGAAGATAAGCACCTATCTTGCATATCCACTGGCCCAAAATCCATGCTAAAAAAGATAGAGGAAACTTTAACTTGTAGCTCTCGATCTAAACACATTTCGGCGTAAAAATGACACTTGTAAAAGTGTGAAGAGGATAAATGTGGTGAAACGCGTCATCCCACGCACACGAATACATTTTTGTCTTCTCCATCCTTCACTTGGCATCATTAATTTGGAAGACAACATTTGTCTCTTTAAATGAAACCGAAACGAGGGAGTAGTTTTACATGTTTACTTAATGTTTCCCCCTCAAACCGTGCAAAATAGTTTGCAGAAAGAAGGCAATTATTATTATATTAAAGTAGCAGGAAGGAAATGGAAATGTGAGAGAAGATATTATCTACTCCACTGAGCATGTAAATGATTCTCATTTATTTCCCACAAAAAAAAGTATAAAGTGACAAGGGATACGGACTAAAAATATACTTTGTCGCTTTTGCTTGCTAAGTTAAGTAAGTTGACTGGAACATATCGGAGCTATTTTTCTTCTTTTTCTTAATAACAAGTTTTCCTTCTCCAGTGAAACAAAAAGAAAAAGTGAAATCATACATCTTTCCTTCTGGAGGAAGAGAAAGCTGGAAAGAGGGAGAAAGAGAGAAGACCATTTAGGCCAAAATATATTATCAAGACGGCTAACTTAACTTTGTGTAGATATCAAGTAAACGAGAGGGTAATAAAAGTTGACAGAATCAGAAAGAAGTTTCAGATCTAGAACAAAGAAAAATATATAGACAATTGCATGCAATGTCTCGTTACATTTTGAAAGGAAATAAAGTTTTGGGTGTCGCAAGTTGCCTCAACCCACTTGATTGTCGGCGTACATTATTACTTTAATTATGTTACATTAATTAATAAATGATCAATTCATCAAACCTTTATTTTCATTCTTAAACAAACCAGCTTGGAATGAAAAAACTTTAATTTTGAAATGATGTACATTTTTAATATCGGTGCTGAAATGCTGCCACTTGTGTGACGGGTTAAAAAAATATCTATTAGTCTCAAGAAAAAGTGTCGTCTCCAGTCCTGCATTTAATCGATGTACATTTTATTTTTAGTTGCTTCTAGTTCAACCTCTTTTTAATCAACAACACGCAAAAAATGCGTGCAATGCGTAAAACTGTCTTGCGATAATGTAGTTGACAAAAACAAAATGCGACCAAGCCAGAAAATTCATCCCACGCATAGGAAAAGTGTGGAAAAGTGTAAACGCATCAACGCAGTCATTTTATTTATTTCCGCCGAGCCGTGAATTTTATTAATGGAATGGCTGCCCATTTTTTAAATGCGTACCGTTTTTGTGTACCGAATGTCGATGACACGACAAGGATGCCCTGTCCCTGTTGGATATTTGTTAACACTGACATTTTTAATATTGTCAGAGAAAACAAAACAAGATTATAGCCAGACTTTTGACAGTGACACTGACAAGACAAAATGTCCATAAGTATCTTAACGTGACAAGTGCGTTTTCCTCTCTTTTTTACAATTTAAAAGAAAGGATACACGACAGGACAGACTCACGCACATTGACTTGTTGTTATTAACCAATAATTGCGAACACGAGGACAACAGGCAGACGGAGTTTTTGCCTTGAAGATTTAAAAGTAAAGTGGGTGAAAGCCCTAAATCGCTATAGGATGCTAAGTACTTTCACAGTAAAGAACTTTCCAAGAGAAAGGAGCCTGTAGCATATTCTATATAGCAGCAGTAGCAGCGGTTGGTTGTTGTAAAATGGCAATAAAATGCTAACACGCTGACGACGAAGAAAGTCTTCAGTATTACTATTATTATTATTACCGCTATCTCTGAATCTTGTCAGTTTTTGGACGGACAAAAACAACGTTCAACGTTGACTTGACTGACGTAGACAAGGGAGAATGAGAGTCAATTGTTATGGCAGAATGGGATCAGAGGGATGTGCTTGTTTTCCAATAATAGACAAAACACCCAACTTTTTACAACCCATCCAACGCTCACGCACTTTCACTCTTCAGAAAATACTATACTTTCACTTCAAATTGAAAGTAAGCCTTTCTTACTTTAACGGCTTCAAAAAATGGTCCCAACCGCACTACGGATTATGTAGTATAATGAGTTGACTTTGCCCACGAAAAAGTTGACAACTGGGCCAATCTTTCTGTGGACAAAGTAGCGAATAATAGGTGCTCATAAACCATTTATGCTACACTTGACTTTCATTGTCTCTCTCAAACTTTGCATACTGACGCACACACACGCACACACACATTCCTTTGCCACAAAAGAAAGAATCTCGATTTTATTTTACTACAGAATAAAGGCTCTTACGTAAGTACTTACAAAGGTAAATGATCTGTATATAAGATTAGTGTGTGTGTGTGTGCATGAGAAAGTTTAAGTGCTTTCTTTCTTCTTTGTTTTAAACCCTTTTATTCACGGTTCTTTTCTTCTCCTGCGGTTGACAGTTGGTTTTTTTACACCAAAATTAGATAAAGAATTATGGTTTGGGAATGGAAACACGCACATTTATGCAAGTTACGCAAGTATCTATCTCAGGCTGCCCCAGATAACTAATCGTCTATAGACCTACAAATAGTTGAATCATGCCATAAAAGAGCCATTGTAAATGAAGTGTATAGAAACTGTCATTCCATCCATAGCCATGGTCCAACAATAAGGAAGAAAAGTAGTCAAACTTTATGCAAAGATTGAAGTTTTTAGCTGGTCCAAGTTAAATCCTCCGGAAGAAAGTATATGTAAAGCAAAGTTAAATTGCTTTGGTGTGTAGTTTTGAGTTTGGTTTACTTTGAGAAGGGTTTGGTTGTAAAAGGCAGTAAAACATGAGAGATTAAGCTTACTGCCTTGGAATTACCGTTATCATTTGATATCATTGCAAATTGTAGATATTGCACTGTCTGGTCGGGGATGCCATTGCCATTGCCATTGTCTGCCCCCTCTCAACTATGCTTTCTCTTTCTTAGGTTGACAGTCTGAAGTTATGTAGCTTTCTCTGTACCACCACCACATGCATGAATAAAAGTTTAGAGAAAGTCAAATTTCTCCACTGGAATGCCACACGTCACGTATAAAGTGTCTTTTAGTTAACCCACTTTTCCTTCATGTTTACTTTTTGAACCATTGAAATTGAATACTAATCTTTCTCGCCTCATTTGTACAGTTCTTAGTTAAGTGAAAGGTCGTTCCTGCCAAAAAAGAAGACACCAGAAAACCTCCCTAATCTATATTCCTTCCTAACTCAGTCAGACTTCTCTCTCTGCTTTCCTTCCCCTCTCGTAATTTCAGGTTAATTTAAAGAGAGAAAGTGGTGAAAGTTGGGTTCGGTTCAGTTCATTTCATTTGAGTTCAATTGAGGCCAAACGCTTGGACTGGAAATGTTTATGAACCGAAAGTCACTCCCCCTTTTGTACAACAATAATGAAATAAATAGCAGACACCCTAAACGCACCCTTCGGAAGAATGGAAGGTGGAAGCCCGAAGCCCAATTATAGGCTCGTATACACTCAAGGTCTTGAGACAACATTGCTCAGGACGTGATAGACGTAAGCAAAAATACTACACAACAAATCTCCATACATCTAATATAAAATAATAAATCAGTACCAAAATAATAACGGCCAACAGATTTTGACATTTCTCAAACAATCCTTTTTGCCACTCGCACATTCCATTTGTGCAAAATACATCAAACCCAACTAAAAAAAGTAACAAAAATACTCCTTTTTTTACTTACGCGTAACGAGATTGGAAATGAGTGTAGCCGGAAGACAGAAAAGCAAGACGAAGAGATCCGCCACGACAAGATTTAGTAGAAAATAATCCGTCGCACATTTTTTGGTCCGAATGATCACAGAGGCTACAATTGAATTCCCCACAAGACCCCACACAAAAACTGTGATGTAAATTACTGTCCAAGTCACACTCACTGGAATAGAGTATCTCCAGTACGGCTCCATCAAACTGAGTGTGGATGATGACAGGGCTTTGAAACATGTATTATATTGCTTCGACGAGGATTACCAACTTAACTGGCAGAATTAAATTAATTATGCACCCCTCCTTCGATTATGGTGTCAAAGTTTGCTGTGTTATTCTTTTACACAACTCAACCTAAGCTGGCTTAGGGTAACCTTTATGTAGAACTTTATAAGAGTCTCACTGTGCCCCGGTCTGCGATACACTTGAATCTCTTACTCCAGCCGTCAGTTTTGTTTAAAATGTAAATGGTCAGGACAAATGGGGAAAGTTGGACCAACATTTTTAATCTCGACCAACAAAAAAAGTCTATGCCACTTGTGACTGAGGGAACTTGAGATGAAATGAAATGATCTTGTCTCACGAAGAGAGAGAAGTCAGTTCTCTCATCGAGCCCGTGGTAGTGAATCTCTCTTCTTTAAGAGAGATGCTCTTCTTCTTCTGTCTCACTTTGGTTTTTTGGTACTATACACATACAACTTACATTTCCGGTTTTACCCCGAAAAAAACCATCCACCCATTGAATGTAATCTACTTCCCAAACCCCTTGCTTTCCAATTCAGAGAATCATGTAATGTAACATCCTGCACCAGTTTATACAAACAAGGTGCACATAGGCAGTCTACACGGTGAAAGTGAAGAAAGTTGGTCCAAAGAAGGATGGATAACTTGTTTGGATAAGTTAGGTTAAGGAAAATAGCAAAGTAAGCAATTTGCCCGTAAAAAGAAAGAAAGAAGTTGGACGCATTCAACATTGCATTTCACTTTTCTTTTCTTTTCCTCACTACCAGATTTTTGGACGTGGACATGGACGTATAAATAAATTTTTGGAAGGGGTTGTAGGTATTTAGATGGATGGATGGAGCCATATCATGCGAAGTCATCTTTCTCCTTTTGTTTAGACTTCCTCCACCCTCAAATATATGAGGATGATGATGACGATAGTGATACCACATGGGAAAAGAGTCCACTCACTCGTCCTAAATCATTTTCCACCCATTACAATAAAAATGTTTTTGTCTCTGCTGAACAACTAACTTTCAGAGACAAGGATCATAAAAATGGGGAAAGTGGGAGGTTTTGGAGGATGGGGACAGGGATAAAGTGAATGAATTCCTCGTCTGTCTGGTTGGATGCGGTCAGTTTAATTCAATTTAGTTAAATGAACCCAGTTTCGGCTAATGCGAAGTGAAAGTGAAAATAAAATGAGGGCTGGTGGCTGACTGGCCATATGCGACAAAAACGATGGTGTGGTTGGGATTTAATTAATGTATGGGCGGCTTGACACATGTGGATTAAATGGGGAAGGGTTATTATAAAACGGAAGCAGGCTTTGACAAGTGAAATCGTAAATCGACCACCACCACTACTGGGCTACACGTTACGTTCTACTTCCTTTCTCCACTTCAGGGAAATGCCGACTGATTTTGCTTGAGAATTAGGCACATTTTCTTTAATATAAACTGTACAAAATTATAAACTCATTTTGTATTCCTCTGTGTAGAAGCAGAGAAGCAAATTCTTACGCGTCGATTAAGCATCGATCTTGAAAAAATTTAACAGTTTTATTCCGTAGTGTCCTATTGTATCAGGTCAAGACTACTCTGCCTTCTCTGCTCTTGGCCTAACAAAAGGAAAAATGTTGATTGAGCTGTTGAAACTGACAAGACTAATTGCTCTTTTAAGAGATGCAAGCGGCAAGATGACAACAACGTGACGATGTTATAAAAGCTAATTAAAAAGATCGTTCTTTTATTGAACAAACGACTGCCGGCAATTAAGCCAATTTTATGGAATTTATTGTATAAAAGCCCACTGCTGTACACTTATGAATGAGGTCACCAATGGGTATTGTGAGACAGAGTTGTTGAGCTCAATGAATGAACTAATGTCCTAGTCCCAGGAGGCTGTCCTCAATTAATCCAACACACATTATGCCCTCACATCAAGAGCACATCCCTGTGAATTGCATCATTACATAAATTAACAGGAAATCTAGCCCAACACTTTCCCCCTTGTCTCTCCCCTTAATGGATCTCAACTCCATGTGTGTACTTACATGTTCTCTCAAACAGTATAGTTTTGGACTTTCTCCCTTAATAACTTTCCAAGCCAAAGGCAATGTTCATGACTGGTCCAGGAGAAATGATGATGACGCCCCATCACATCAACATCATCAACGTTGGGTATTTGTATTTTGTTTGTATGTATACCAAAGGAGGACAGGACAAACAAGACGAAAGTGTCTTTTGGACTTTTTTTTAGATGGCCAACTATCCATCTTAAAAAGAAGAAATGGGACAAGTTGGTTATATTATTATTATTTTTATGGAGAAAGTGGCTGCTTTCGAACGACACCATCTCATCTCACAAACCCACTCCCTTTTCCATTCTTCCGTTCTTCTTCTTCTTCCTCCCTATTTTATTTTACGGACTTTCTCCCGGAAGAAAGTTGACACTTTGGAAAGCAAGTTGGGTTGACTGTGAAGAATACAAGTCTTCAGTCTCAAATCCTATCATATCATGACATGCCTTTCACGAAGGAGGAAACCACAGAAGAAAGCAAGCAAGCGATTTGTTTTTTTATAGCTGGGAAAGTGCATTAGAGAAGTGAAGAAGGCGCATATTTATAAATGTACAAGGAAGGCTTTTAAGGGAGGGTGGAACATTCTTTGTTTTTGTAATGTGTCGTGGACAGGTCGGTAATGAACAAGAGAGCATGCTGTTTCACTTTCACTCTCAGGCATGTCATGTCATGAAAAAAAATCCACTGTAGAATCGGGAACATGGCTTGCCAATGCTCCTCAAACACAACTAGTGGCATGGACTTTGATTTTCTTGGAAATCTTGAACGATCCTCCCTTTCTCCTTTCGAATCAATGTCTACAATTCAAGGTATTGCCTAAGTCTCAAACGGAAAGAGAAAAGGTTTGATAATAACGAAACACAAATAAAAAGTAGAAAGAAAAAAGTGCAGTCAAAAAAAGGACGTAAAAAAAGTACGACAGCTTTCTCTTGCACTGTCCTTACTCAATGAGCATTGAACTGTGGCAAACTTTTCCTTCCTGAAGATGATCAAATAAAACACAATGTCTGCACGGGATGGATTGCAAAAAGAGAAGAATTTTTGTCCTCGTTAATTTCGTCGGACAATGAGCCTATGATGTGAATGAAAAAATTTAGAATCTTTCAACTGGGTAAAGGAACCCATCTTCCCAAGCAATTATGGATGTCACATTATTTTTAATTTCTTGGAATCCATTCAATCCGAGTGACTTCAACTTTTCTTCTGAATGGCACCGTTTCCAGCGACAAAGTCCTGCATAAATTTCCAATTCCTGCTGAAAAGGTGGAAATAAAAAGGCTGACGATGAGGTGAAATGAAGTGAAAGTATGGACATAAAAAATAAAGTAAAATATAACATCATTGATGAAATAAATGTGTCATTTTTACAACTTTTTACTTTCTGATTGTACCATTACCTGCCCAACACCAGGAAAGAAAAGAAACTGACGAAAGTTAGTACTTTTGTCCTTTCATCCATCCAAAAAGTGCAATGGCTAGCTTTTGTCACCGTAATAATAATCCTTTCAAATCATCCTTTTGTGTAACATTCATTGGGAAAAGTTCTCCAGTTTAAGGTAGGAAGGACAAGAGAGACGCTCTATACCGCCCACACTTTTGGAAATTCTTTATGACACCAAGTGAAGGTAGCGAGGAGAAAGCACGCTGTTAACGTAAAATATTAGAATTTGAATAGTTTTGAAGATTTTCGAAGGCAAATTGTTCTTTTTCTGACCATCACTCGGTCTATTGAAGTTGTACGCCAAGAAATATATAATCATTTTTTAAAAAAATTGTAGTTAAATAGTCGGACCATTCGGTATTGAAAATACATAAGCAGTATAGAATAGATTAGCTTCACAACAAAGTTAAGTGAATCTTTGTGGAAGGGTTGAGGTTACAGCAGCATTTGTTGGAGATTTATTTTATTTGACAGTCGTAGATACTTTAATGACTCTTTGGGGTCCAATTTATTACATTACTGACTTCCCTCTTCCTCAGCAGCAGCGGTACACAAAGATAGATTGTGTGGAGAAACTCTGTGTCTCTGAGAGAAGGGTTTCTTTTTACTGGGAAAGGAAGAAATCTAAGAAAGGAAGTCCTCTCAATAACACATCGAAGAAGAGAAAGTTATCATTTAATAGATAACATTTCCAAACGAACAAAAACTAAATTGACAAACATCCGCAATACCAATAATAAGGCAATTTTACCCTTTTTGTCCTCAAATATGAAATATAGAAACTGACGCACACGCAAATATATAATGGTCAATGTGTATATCTTTACACAAGCAGGAAAAGGAAACAGGATGCGTTAGTAGTTGGCTGTAAAAAGTTCTCTTTTGCGTCTCTGATGCGATGGAAAAGAAAGTTGGTTTCTCATTTGACCGATGGAAAGGCAAATAAAACTGAAGGATCGTTTGGTCTGATTGCTAACAAGTCGATGATAACGAGCTGAAGAAATTTAAGTAGGTTAATCAGTGGTTTGAAATAAATATGCAAACGCAATTGTTTTGAAACGATGTTTTGCCCATAAAGAAAAATTGGCGAGAAATAAAAAAATTAGTTTTTTCTTGGCTTTAGTTGTCACAATGCACTGGATGTGGAAACACTTCAAAGAAAGACGAATGCGTAGGCTCTTACGAGGAATATTTATGACACAAAGGGCCAAGTTCGATGATAATATTTGCTAACAAATTACACGCACAATTTCATTTCTTTCTATAGTACACACACACGGCCTTAACCTAAACCTTTCACCTGCCAATCCAAAAATATGGCTTTCCCTTACACACTACTTTCTCTCCAAAAACACAAAGGGAAAGAAGGACACAAAGCCCGTAGACAACGCACAGAATTAAGTAAGTGTGTAAGTAGCATCATACGATTATTCATTCAGTCAGGGCGAAGGTAAGCTTGCAGGATTTATGATGTAATAAAATTAAACTTTTCGGGACTCCACACACAGACTCTGATTCACAGGATTTTGGTAGGAAGAAGAAACTATTTTATTTCATTGTAGCAGAATTCATAGATTCTTGTATGCGTAAACATGTGCGTATTTATTTATTTGTTTGTTTGTTTGACTGAGGAAGGCAAAGACAAATTACTCACACGCAAATAAATTCTAATTTTGGCAAAGCTTCTTAACGTTTCCTTTTAGTCTTTGTCTTTTACTTTACCACGGAATGAAGACGGGAACGATGCAAGTTTGATTTGATTTGAGACTCGCAAAATGCGTATCCAATCGAACATCCCTTTCCCTTCCTACCAACCAAAACCAACCTCTGATAGATATTGGCATTGCCAACTTCTTTCTCTCTTCTCCCTTGTCATTTGTGACCATTTCATTTACGATCTGCGTTCAAAGTATTAATAATGCGGGGCCAGAAATAGAGAGAGGAGAAAGGAGAAAGTGTGTCAACAATCCCTATGAAATATCTCAACAGTAAGAGTAAAAGTATAGGAATGTCAGATGCGTAAGTTTCATTGTTGAAGGTCTACGCAGTAATAAAAATTCGCACCCAGCCAAAAGCCAAGTCAAGTCTCTTCTGGACCATTTCATTAGATCAGATCGGATCACTAGATTAGAAAAAGTCTGCCCGTGGAGAAAGTATAACAGTATACGGAAATACGGTTTCATTACGTTCGTTCGGTTAACTTTCATAAACTGACGGGGCTGCTAAATTATGGAAGGACATAGTCTTGGGTTAAATTAATTCAAGGTGAAAGTTTGGGGTAAGATGAGACAACGCTGAAAAAGTGCAGAGACAGCAGTCATTACTAGAGAGATATCTTCTTACCTGAGTAGATGTTGGACAGAAGGGTGACTGGGAGTCCGAAGATGATGACGATGAGGTCAGCAATGGCCAAATTCATGATGAAAAAGTTGGTAGGTGTCCTCATCCTTGGACTCCTCATTACAACAGCAACGACAAAGGAGTTCCCCACAATCCCGATGACAAAGACGATTCCATATGCGACGCAGAAAAAGAGTCCCAGTCCCAAGCTGACCCTCAGCTCATCTTCCTCCAGGCCCAGACTCCCACCACTTCCACCATCATCATCTTCATTCGAAGAGGACCATTCGCCATCTCCTGTGAAGTTTAGTAAGGAGAGAGGAGAAAGTGAGGAGGTGCTGGGGAGATGGTGGAGGGAGAAAGTTGTGGGCTCCGGGACTTCCGGGTTGTAGATCCCATGTACAAATTCCTCATCCGGAGGAGAGGAGACGCCATGGTGGATAAGGGGTGAGGACGCTGCTATGCGAGCTTGTGGGTATGGGGCAATGGAGGATGCCAGGGTGGACAAGATTGCAGAGAATGCCATGGTCCACAGGTTTACATGTTTTCATCCGAATTTCATGGCATTGTTTTGTCAAAGGTGTGAATCTGAAAATGAAGAAAGTTGGTCATCATTTTGAGGAATTTAAAGCCAAAATAGCTTTACGGCCTAAAAATTATTTAATATTAGATGCAAATGCAGTAAGTAGGAAACTGCTTTACAAGAAGGCAAGAAGCAACCTTCATTTCATGTTGGCAACTTATTATTTATGCGAGAGGACGTTTTACTCATGAAATTAATCACATCACGAGACGTCAGAAGGACAGGGTTAGCAATAGCTGTAAAGAAAGACGTACCACTCTCACAATTATGAATTGCGTAATAATTTGAAGGGAATGCATGCATGAATCAATTGTAAAATTAACAAATAGCGTGTGAAGAAGATGAGAATTGGTTTGGTCGAGGAATGTCGAAGTTGCTCAATTTCGAACCCGAAACTCTTTTTTACTGCATCTTTTGTTTATAGAAGCTGGACCAACACTGACTCTGATGATCTCAGTACTGCTTCAGAGTCAACTTATCAAATTTCTCGATAAAGCCTGCAGGAAATTCGTTTGTACTTTACTTGTTTGCAACGTGACTCATCCTACCTCCACACTTTCATATCATCATCATCAAACACATTCTCTCTTTTGCGAATTGAATTCAACGAGTAGAGCCGACTGAACAGACTTTGCTTTGCAGCGTTCGTTTCATTCGTGTCGTGTAATAATTTTTTTGTAGCACTTTTGCTTGAGCAGTACTGAATCTTGACGCATTTCTTATTGGTCTTCTCTCACAACAGCCGTGTTCAAGTCAGAAGAGCTGTCTACTTTACATTTATTATTTTCATTTGGTTATTGCACAATTTTTCGTCACTTTCAAAATTCCAAATTAAGAAAGTTCCTATCGTAAGATTCTACTAAAGTTTAAGGAAAGAAACCTGGTAAGTGTAATAAAACAAAGTCAAATGAATTAATAACTTTAATTTCCCTTATTTCAGAAAGACATGGACAAATTCCTACTCCCTGCCCTTTTGGGCCTCTTCCTACTGGCGACCCTGTTCCCTTCCGGTGCTCAAGGGGGTTCTGGGGCAAAGACCCACGGGGATGCGTGCAACTTTGCCATTTCCGCAGTCCAACTCTTCTCCGATGAGAATCTCGCCGAGGCTTGTGACAAGAACAAAGGCCTCCTTTGTGCCCTGAACAAGTGTGCATGTCTTCCTGGCTATCGGTGGGATCAGAACTTTGTGGAGAACATTTTTGGCGTTGGGGGTGCCTGCGTTAGTGGGGCGTCCTCGGTTCTTTCCATGACTAAAACGCTTGGCCTCGTCCTTGCCTCTGTTACCATTTTGGTCAACTTTTTCTAAACGTTTTTTCTATGAAGGATGTTCGTTGTTAGAATTATAGTTTTGAAGTACTTAAGGTCTTTTTCCATGTTGCTCTCTATGAGTTCTTTTTGTACTTCTCATTTTTAGACTATTTGTACTTGTAGTAGATAAATTCTTCCATGTCTATTGACTTTAGAAGCCATCGTCTGGAGATTCTGTGAGATTCAATTCAATTCCAACATGAAATTTTTGGTGCGTCATTCATTCATTCATTAATAAGTGATATTTAAAACGGACAGTGCTGTAATACAGATGATAAAATTAGAGACTTAAAAGACGTTTGTTGGTAGCTTTACATTGACAGCAATAAAATATGTAAGCAGCTCGTTATTGATTTGAAAATATGTTGTATTGTATGTGCCTAATATTTGTTCACACGCTAACTCTTCTTATCACTAAACAAATGGTCATTTCCTTTGACATATCTCATTTCATGACTCATGTATAGATAGGATTCCAAGAAAAAATGCAGAAGGCAAATTGTCTGTTTAGTTTATAAAGTTATCAAATGCACAAGTATCTTTACTGGTCACTGATAGGCTTCCATTACAGGGCTCCAATTACAACTTATCCAGGCTACATTTGAGATTTGCATCGTACATTGCCCTTTGGTTTATGCACCCAAATTAAATATGCCTGCATGCAAAATGTGTAAACCAGGAAGTTACATTAAATTGCAAACATAATACAACTAATAATAATAATGTCACAAACCATGCACATAAAACCTGCGGGGATTGCAAAATAAGTAAGTAAAAGTAAGTGAAAACTGGAATACTTTAACCATTTTCTCCAATTTACATACATGCATGCACTTATTATGTTAGGTTGTAATGCAAGGGTGGCAGCAAGCAGGATTGGACAAATTACTTATGTGCTGTGGTTGGAAGAAAGTAAGTAACCAACTAACTCCGACAATAACGTCCCACTTTATTTCATTTGATGTGCAAAGTTTAGAAAATTACTGGAGAGAGAAAGTGTGTTGTTACAGACCAGGATGGTATATAAAAAACTTTACACTTTACTTATACACCCTCTGCTGTACTTAGGTAGTTGCATTTCATTGCATCGCATGGTTTTGGTTTATTCCCTTCTTAAATCTCAAATGACGCCCTTAAACTGGCTTTTGTACTTTACTTTCCTTCCCTTCCAAAGCCCATTGTAGTAAAAAGAAAGTACAAAAAACGAGAAAGAAAGTCGGTGTGAGCTTTCTTCCGTTCGTTCCTACCCTAGCCTAACTGATCTGAAGTTGAGCTTCTGAAGTATGCCAACAACAACGCAGTCTCGGAGTACCCCGATAAGCAAAATATACTGGCATTATCATTCAGCATCATTAGTAAAATATGGCATCATCACGTCACAACTCACCTCATCCCATCCCATCAAATTGGATGCTTGAATGAATCCTAAAGGTTTATTTTACGATACAAGGGTTCATTATGTGGCTACAAATAATGACCAATATTTTGGAGAAAGTACTCGAAGGTATCTAGCTAACATACATAATACAGACACACATTGCCTCGTTTAATGAGAACTGACATTTCATAACTACATACGCAGCTTCGTTTAATGAAAATCCTCATCGAAAATGGTAGTAATAAAAACCTTTATTCTGGCAGAAGAGGAGTCCCAAGGTATGAGGTAGGCTGAATTTTCAATTTGCAACATCCAATATTGTGTCATTAAAAGTAGCCACCAAATTATAAACAGCGTCTAGGAGTCACAATTTCAGGATGATAATGTCATCCAACAACCAACCACAAGATAGATATATATTAGATGGAGTGAAAGTGAAAGTGAAAGTAGGTATGGTACACTTTGGAGAAACGGAAAAGAGAAATGTGGGAAGCGTGTAATTGCCCCCTCTTTCCACAAATTGCTCCATAAGCACTCACATAAGCGTTTCACTACCACCATCCCATCGCCATCAACAACGTACTTATCCTTACCTCCTTCCTTTCATCCTTGTTTAGGGTGAAAGGATAGGAAGGGGAGTCTGCTAAACGCTGCGGACGAAATCTGAAAAATGCTTAAATCCCTCGAACATGTAGCAATGCTTTCTCCGCATGGAAGAGGAGAGAAAGTAGTCATTCTTTTCTTTTAACAGTGGTCAGACATGCGAAGTTTAAACAGGAAACAGTGCCAAGAAAAAGAGTGAATGAAAAAGGGGCCAAAGATTCAAGACCTCAGTAACCTAATCTTTTCCCCCCAATAAAACGTCGGATGTATTGTTAAGAAATTGTACATGGTGTTGTATAAATATGATTGGATGATGAGACTCCCGGCTCTGTTCCAAGAAAAAGAGAAAGCGGACGCTATGCATAGTAGGTTTTTTAATCGGGATTGGATCGTCATAATTCAGGGCATAATAAAAAGGTGATGACATCCTCATTGTCATCATTTTTATCCACGAAGGTTTCAGTTTCCCAGCCCTTTATTGCCTCCCTGTCAACCTTGTCTAGGACTCAGTTATCATTTCATACAATCTTCCTACGGTTTTGGGGTAATGTGTGACCTGCTTTCACTGCATAAGTTGTGACCTTATTATTCTTGCCCTTTATATGCTTTTATTGCTTAATGTGATGCCGTCACACCATTGTCCTTCCTTCAAAAATAAATACATCCCTGACAAATGGAAATCAAGAAATGTAATCAGGGTGTAAGAAAAAAAGTAGGTGAAAGTAATAAAAAGCCACCTCCCCCACATTAACATCGTATCACATCACATCACCAAGTCAGATCAAATCAGGAAGAACAATGTCAAACCAAATTACATCCAAAGTGACCATTTCCTTTGAAAAAATGTAACTCTGTTTATTGGTAAACGAAACAGTGGTTTCCGGCACAATTTCCTCAGATTATCGGCTGCGTTGTTTTCAGTTTTATCAGTAAGTTATTAGTTAACCCTGCCACTGCATGAAAGAACGTCATTCATTATGCTGGTATTAAATATTTGTAAGCATCTTGCGCCTCAAAGTTTTGAGTAAGGTTGTAGCCGTAAAATGTTTCTGGAAGTTTGTAATTTTTTTAGTCAAAAGGTATTTAGCAAATGATTGAATTGCTCATGGCAAAAATTATTTTCATTTGATGCAAAGGACTGACTGAGTCAAAAGGGAACAATTTCAAAGTGAACCTTGACGTCAATACACGTTTTTTCATGCTGCAAAAATAATTGAAAGCTTGATTCTTTCTGTTTCCGACAAAACTTATGATTGACATCAAAGCCGTTGTCTTATTTGATCTCAGCTCAGGAAAAGTAATGAGCTATTATTACTATTGTGACTTGCGAAAAGAGAAATTCATAAATGAGAGATCAAAGAGACAGACGTCCCTTGAAATTTAATCACACCAGCGTTGACAAGTTGAAATCAAATCGGTGAAATGAAAGTAACCTGGTAAAAGAGAAAAAAAACAAGCCTGTCTTCCCTTCCACTTTCTCCGATGAAAACAAGTTGTGTAAGTTATTTGTGTAGTTATGAACGTCGCTCAATCTGGTAATAAGTTCTCTTCATTTTGAACACAATGATAAAATCTACGTCAATACGTTGCGTAATTAAACTTATTTGTAAGTCCATTTTTCTGACTCAGTGGCTGCTATTTTCTTATTATGTCAACAAGGGGAAGACAAAACAGGCATTATGTTTTTGTTTTTAACAATAGGTGAGAATCGTCTCATGTTATTACCTATTGTTCATCATGGCTGGCTATATTGGAGAAGAGTATGACGTGCTGTTGTCCAATTCTTATCTTTTTCTAGAAAGTTCTCAATGAAAACAATATTTTTCATATCTTACTTCTTAACATGATACACAACAACATGAATGATTCGACATTTACTTGAAGGCCATGAGTGAAAGCGGGCACCAATTCTATCCTCCCTTAGTCAAAAAGAAAGGAAAAATCCAAAGAAAACTATTTTCTACATTGAAAGCTTGTATAGTCTTGATGGAATGGCTCAATGGCTCCTTACATGCATTTGTCTAGTTCATTCGCATTTGCGAAGGGACTAATACATAATGTTGATTTGCTTATGGGACATTTTGGGAACATTTTAGTTGAATTATGGGGAAAAGTAGACGCATTTGAAAGTTGGGAAAGTGAAGTGAAAGCTAAAGATATGACTTTCTCTCCCTTCTTTCTTTCTACTTCTTATCTTCCTACATCTAAGAATAGAATAAAAGTAGTTTGACTTTATCTAGCCTAGCCTTTCGATTTGTCTCTTTTTTCTTCAGATAGACATGCTATTTTTTTACTTTATTACTACATGTGAGAACGTCATGTCAGATCCAATCCGTAAAAGTATACCAGTCATAACAATAATAATAATGAACTGTGCCATTAAAACAGTAATATGAATCAAGCGTAAGGGGCTTAAGCCCAAGAAGAGGAGATAAAAGAATTGAATTACGCTTTCTTTGGTGAAAGGTGAAATGTAAAGAGCTCAGGCATTTTAAGTGGGATATGAACTACCCAAGTGAAGAAAGAAGTGAGTTAAGCAAACACATGCATGAATTAACGTCAATTAAACAAAAGTAGGACTATCTGCTGTAACTTTCTCTTAAACAAACATTGAAGATGAAGGAGAAAAGTCATTGTAATTTGCGTAGGATAATCCAGAAACTCCATTCGATTGGATGGATTTGCTTTCACTTTCTGTTCTCCCATAACTCTTTGCAAAAGCCTTCCCTTTAGGTCCATTATTCCAACCATCTTGTCTTACCGGACAAATATTATATGTGCCATTCGTTATTTTAAGAAAGTAAGTAAGTAAAGTAATGAGATGAGAGGATTCTTCCCTGACCCTATTTTACGGTACGTCTCTGACCCTTTACGAGATTATCTATCTATGGTCTGGTCTTGCCATGTTAACCGAGAAATACGCCTTCCAAATACTTATGGCGTACGAGTATTTATCTGGGTCTATAAATTGTGGCTTTGTGCGTAAGAGCGTAATTTATTGTGAAAGGGAAAACTAACTAGCTACTTACTTTAGGATTCAGAGCACCATGTAGTTTACGTACTGCATGGAATAAGGAAGCAGAATGCCTTGTACGCAATTCCTTAAACGTTTTTGCCATGTTGCAAAATTATGGCCGTGCTGTGTTTATCCGACCACAGAATATCTATTTTTATACAAGTTTGAATTTTGGCTCATCATTTTTGGCTTCGTAGCCCAGCAAAATTAAATTAAACGTCTGCTGACCTTCCAGACGAAACCTAGATAGTTCCACTCCCATATTTCCTATGCCTTTGAAGCCTATCCAGGAATTAAGAATGACGGAATGCCTTAAAATTAAGGAAACCTACTTTTAACCAATTCCAGTCCAAAATATGTAGGTCAAAATAAAATTTGTAAATAGGCCGATCAATATTCATCGCATACGTGTGATTAATGGTTCCTTTGAAAATCAGACTGTATAACGATCTAATTTTAACACTTCCAACCACCAGATACAATCCAGGGTATGTGTAAAGTGTGTTACTTTCTCATCTTCCTTTAATAACTCTTCCTTCCGTCATCCGAGAAAGAGAGAGAGAAGATGATTGATTTGAGGGGAGGTTCGTTCACAATGAAAATTTGAATCTGACGTTGTCAGATCTCATGCAAGGAATTATTCACCGAGATGATGAAAAATGTGACAGATGCTCCACTCTTCCGAGACTTTTGACTTGGCGAGAAAAGTGAAAGCAAGGGTGAAAGTTGCATGTCGTTATTGGTACTATTATTATACAAAGAAAAGAGAAGTGAGAGACGGAAAGTGATGGATTATGCTAAAACCAAATTACTCACTCAAAATTTGCAGTCGTGTGTTGAACGTGGAAAATGGGCTTAGGTAGATCATTTGTTAGTTGCTTGATCAAAGTGAAAGTGTTTCTTTAAAATGGGGTTAAGTAGACTGTTGCGTGGACGGATAGTCGGAAGGTGATTAAGAAATGAACTGCATAAAATTGCTCAGCTAAGTCATTTATTTTCGGCCTCAACATTTTGCGTATTAACTTATGTCTTTGAGCCCTCCAGCTCAAGTACGATGCAGCAAGGCAAAAAATATCACATTTATCCAGAAGAAAATAGAGAACAAGACAAGCGTAAAGAAAAGAAGATTGGCATTTTCTAATAAAACCTGTCAAAACGGACAGAAGTTAAGGAACCCTTATTGTGTGAAAGCACCAAGAACCAGAAGTACAAATGACATGACACATGATGACCTGCCCGACGGAGTGCAAAAAAGAATTGCAACGTGACAAGACAAGGGATTCTATGACATGACATGTTTAGGGTGTAATAGCAGCGGAAAGGGATGAACTTTCACTTTAGGAAATAAACCGGAACGCTTTGTTTTGTTACTGTATAACCTCTATTCAATCATGTGTAACAAAACTACTTTGGCAAATTGAACCAAGTAGCGTTATCATTTTGTTTGTAGTCTTGTGTCACTTAGAAAGTCTTTAGGCTCGCTCTTCTTTTGTCAGTATGTCCGACTTCTTGGACTCCATTAAGTACAACAGCAACAACATCAAAGTTGACTGACTCGTAAACTGATTGAATTGGTCAAACGTCGGGAACAAGAAAAGGGACAATCAAAATGATGACATTTTCATGTCACTAATCATCATCCTCTTCTCTATTTTCTTCTAACCTTATCCTAGTCTCTTGAGGGCCAACAAAGATACATGAAGCCAAGGAGTATTTGGACTTAAATAAAGGGGAGAAGATGAAAGAAAAGAAAAAGGAGAAAGTTAACGGACCAGAAAAGCTTCCCCTTGTCTATCCTTGTACTTTACTTTCCTTCCTTTTGATACAACAGACAACTTTTATTTCCTACCGAACCTACCGTAACAACTTTCACTTTGAGACTCTTTCCTTTCCTACTTAATTGCTTCGTCCTTCTCGAGTCATTGGTAAAAGTCATCGGTCGTGTTTATGTACAAAAATGTTAATCAGGCTGTATTGATCTACCTATGAAGTCCTTAAACCATGCAATTTTATCTTCCCCAATAATAAAGATGATAAAAAAAGCTGAAGAAGTTGACTCCCAAGGCAAACACATCGAATCTTTTAAATTGTAAATCATGGTTCTATATTCTTCGTCGCCCAAGCTCAACCACAAAAATCAAGCATACCACGTACCTTTGAGTAGCGTTTTTTGTCCCTTAAAATTGGGATGCAGGTGGTCAGGGGAGTAAATTGTCCACGATGTTGATTCTTTTACCGTAAAACGTCCTGCTCTTCACAGGTCCCCCCTTCTTTGTTTCACAAAAATCCAGTTGCTGCTGTTACAATTCCTAAACAGGACAAAAAGACATTATTTTAGACAAATTGCCCACATTTAGATTATTAAGGAATGGCGAGAATATCCATAATCTGTAGAAAATCTGTGTTCAGAATAAATAACTAGGAAGGAGTCAGCAAAAAAATCCTGAACGGTCACTTGTCTTTATTTATTTGAAGAGGAGAGAGACCACTTACTTATTTTGCCCCCTCCTTCCTTCAGATTGGATAGGGTGAAGATAAGCAAAGTACAGCAGGACTGTAGTGAGAGACTTTCTCTTTTTCGACTCTCAAGATTATGGCTTTGGTTTAAGAAATCGAGTTGGTTGAGCCGTGTTGAGGACGAGAATGAGTGAATGAATGAGCAACAAGAAGAGGTTTCCCTTCCTTAATGTACTTACGCTCTCAGCTCAGGCGAAGATACTCCAACGTAGTACCCAAGAGTCCAAAGCCCACCAGCCACCAAAACCAAACCAAAGGAAACTTTCTCTTTCTCCCTTCACTTTCAATAAGGCTCACGCAGGGAGGAGGTTACAAACAACGGAGTCTACAAAAGTGGTGAATTGATCAACTTTCTCCGGAAGTAATAACACAAAGTTGACCGTTACAATTTTAGGAATTGGTCAATTTCTTCTATGAATTCATAGGACCTTGTTTCTTATTAAACGTGAACAACTTTATAGATGGACAGACGGACGGACAACAGGAAGTCAAAACATCTTTAGCCGGGCTAATAATCCCTAACTTTCAACGCTTTTATAAAATCCCTTTATGCCAGATCATATTTTGTACATGGCTGAGTTGGACTCTCTTTCGTTATGTAAAATCAACCCTTTTTCCGAGTCGCTTTTAGGCATTTCATAATAAATCCAGTTGCAAACATACTTGTGACTGAAATAGCATATCAAATCAATGGCAGAAAGAAAGAAAGAAAGTGGGACCACTCTCTGGTTTACATAATACAGCTTTAAAAAAGTGAAAGACTTTACAGCTCAACGCTATTCATGTTAGCAATGGTCGCGTCATCTCCTTCGTGTCTCTATGTTCTCTCGTGAAGAAAGATGTTGATGTGGTAAATAAAATGTCTTAAAAGAAAAGAGGATAAAAAAAGAAGGAAGTAAAAGTGACTGAGCGAGGATGCGCCTCGTTTAACTTAACGTAGTAATGCAACGCAACAGCGTCATGGCGTTCAAGTTGAAGTTGAAGTGGTTAGAGGATAGGATAGAGAGGATATTTGGCTATTATAAGACTAGAAATACACCCTCTATCTGAAGGGAAAGGAGTCCCGTGCCAAGTCGTAGCCAATTTTTCGATAGTTAAGTAGAAAAAGGGGGCACTTTTGACTCCGACTCCAATAAATATACGTTATACCCCACTACTTCTTCTTCTTCTAAAACTAAAATAAAAACCATCACTTTTATTTTACCGCACTTATTCTACTTTAATAGTCAGTCAGGGTTCCTCTTTGGAAAAAGACGGAGGGAGGGAGAAAGTGGAGAAAGTAAGTTGTTGATTCTCTCCTTTCACCAAGATATGATGCAGAGATGCACCCCTTGGCATGCTTAAATTCGTGTCTAACTTCACTTTTTCACCAGATTTATAAACCGTGCATAAACGGACGAGAACAAATGCCACAAACAATATCTGTCGGCCTTTCAAAGTGAAAGCTGACAAATGTAATCACAATTTCTAAAAGCAGGCTATTTCTGCCACATTTAATAATTGTTTTATGTTGTCTTAATGCAAATGGGTGTGAATTCAAAGCTGAATTATTATTTGAACATCAACATGATGCTTTTGGATATGTCTTCTGCTTGTTTAATTACTCGGAATCGAAATGGACGTAAGCACTTTTTGTCTTCCTTTTAGTTGAAATTAAACCACGTTTGGATAATGACCGAAAGGCAACAAAAAGCATAAAGACATCTATCGCAGTACAATGCCGCAATAAGTTTTATGTTGTGTAAGTCAAGTCTGCTTAAGACGATTGCATCCATTCTTTCTTTTGGTCACAGATGGATGGATCGGAGTGAAAGAGAGACGGCCTGTCAGATCCACATTGAACATTCACGGCAAGCACTGAAGGAAAAGAATGAGCTAATTAAACGGTTTAATGAGTCTTTCTACTCTTTCCACAAGAATCCTAATTCCTTCACTTGTTTCCCTTCATTCAAGTGGAAAAATGAAGTGAAAGTTATCTAAGTGAAGTCGAACAAACACTTTTGCATTCGAGTGGAATTTCAATTTATTTCTATTGATGCAACTCAGCTAATGAAGAATCTTGTTCTTGTTCTCTCTAAAACTTTTTGGTTGAGAAAGCATGGTTGATTGAATGCTTCGAAACAATCATGTATGTATTTTAGAAATAAAGCTTGAGTGTGGTCGACCATAAAAACAGAAAATGTAGATGTCAAAACATAAAGAAATGAGTCTAGCAGCTCCACCCATTTCTCCAATTTTTTTTCAGGTTTCGTAATTTGGAAAGTTCTTGTTTCTTCCTCTTCTCATTTACGACTTCATTCGTCAAATTCGCCAAATAATTTGTGGTTGTTGTTTTCAACCCTTTCGGTGTTATTGATGTTTATATTATACGTTGGAAAGGATGATGGGAAAGAGGAGGAATATTTTTTGGAAGGTGGGTGTTGTTCCCTCATTTTTCTCGAGTGTCAGTCAAGCCATTTAAGAAAAAGGGTATAGAAAGCACATCATTACATATTTTTGTCTCATGCCCTATAGAATTTTATTTTGATGTTTCCACAATCCGTTGAAGGTTAATCTAATGTTTAACACATTTTTCCTTGGAATGTTGACTTCTTATTTCAATTGGTTAAGTCAAGTCGGCAGATTTGATATTTTTATCTGGGATTAAGATAAAGAGGACGACGACACGAGAGACGAGAACGATTACTTCTGTTCGTGATGAGCCATTTAATCTTTAGCAGGACTCTCAAGCAGGGTGGTCTGTGACTTTTATGCCAAAGTCTTTTAAAATCCTTAAAAACTTTTAGTTCGTTCTAGTTTTTTACAAAGATATTCTACTACGGGTGCATGTTCGATGCGAAATTGGTCGTTTTCACTGCACCCTCAATGAAGCAATTGGGGCAAGAATTTATTGCATTTTGTAACCCATAAATTTTCACTTACCCCTTCACTCTCTACTTTCTTTCTTTCTTTATTCTTTTCTTCTTCAGAGCATAGCATTAGCATTAGCATTCTCATCATCCATCCCACTTGACTTGACTTTCACTTTCCCCTCCTCCCACTTCCTGTCTTTATTCTCACACTTGGATTTTACAACCCAAAACTAATCTAATCTACTCTAATCTTTGGATATTGGAAGAAAGTAAATTGTGAAGAAAGCAAGAGTTATTGCATATTTACCCTCCCTCTTAAACAGTTCATTTACAGGGGAAGGAGCGTGGAAATTGCCGAATCAAAGTGATCTTACACGTAGTTTTGTAGAAGAACTATCAAAAAATCACCTACCCAAGCACGTTTGAAGGACATTTGATAACTATTCACATGTGTGTAGCAGCATAATCTTATCTAGACTTCTTCACAAAGCTAAGGAATTGTGCGGTGGGTGTGAGGTTTTCGGTGAAATTGCAAATTCTTAGAGCAACTTTCACCACAAGAAAGAGAAGACGGTTGGAAAGAGGACAGTTGTGTAGTTTCTCCTCTCGCTTCACTTTCTTTATTTCAATTCAAATTACTATTGCTCTGAATTGAGCTCTATTCCATTCTTATTCTAGTTCTTATGGGATTGTGTAAAGGAAGGGTGCAAAAAACAGTGGGATGGAGATAGAGAGAATTGAATTGAATGGAGGAAGTGGAGAAGTGAGTTTAAATGGGTTGTAGGAATAATAATAATAATAATAATAAAGTATGAGAGAAAGTGAGACCAAACCAAGTGTAAAACTTGACTTACTTCACTTTCTCTCTCTTCTTGCTGCCTGTGACAGAACACTTAAACTGCTTCCCTCTTGTATTTTATACTTTCCAAGACACCCTTGCGAGACCGGCTTCATTTTATTCGTGTTGTGGTAGGAAAGGATTTTCTGCAGGGTTTTTTTTTTACTCTCTGGAGAAAGCGGTTTAAATCCAGTCCTACTAGATGCATCGACGACAAGGAGAACGGAAAGGGTTCAAAAAATGTTATGGAATAGACTGATATGATGGGAGTTTAGAGAGCGAAAGAGTAAAGTATAAAGTACCCACTCACATTCACCCTCTAAATCATCATTTTGTAATGTAGCATGTAGCATGTAACCGCTTTCCAACAGTCAAGTCAAGTGCATTACTTACAATATTTTACACTTTCTCCTTTCCTCAATTTCTTTACATAGAGTTGCACAAAATGGAGTGGAAGTGGCATATAAATTTACAAAAGTCAGCACTTTTTTTTTTAACAACATCAACATACGAGAGGGTCAGAGAACCAGGCTAAACCTCTAACTAGCTTTCTAGGCTGTAGGAGAGAAAGTCATGAAATGAAAGTTAGGAATCAGAATACTTGCTGTTACCGAAATGACACAATTGGACTATTGCCTTTCTAATTACTTCTACGTCGATCTATTATAATAGACGCATTTACTTTAACAACTAGTTTTCCTTTTTGTGTTGTTCCAAGACTCGGTAAAAACGAAAAATTTCTAACTTAGATAACCACATACTTTAGATATGTCAATCGATAATACAGAAATTAAAAAAGTTGTCAACATTTTATGTTTATGTTTTCAGGAAAGAAGGTTTTGCAAATCTAAAAATCTGTGAGGACAATGACATGAGTTAACAACATTCGGTTGGATTACATTACAGATATCACGACCTGATTTGATTAGGAACGACCATATTGCACATAAAACGTGAGAAAAAAGTTGATTTAT
>JAQIWU010000497.1:0-25524 GCA_034696445.1 Isotomiella minor
CAATCGGTCTAAGCATGCCAAGCTTATGTAATTATCTATGCTAAATAAAAATGAGGGTGCTAAAGATACATTTGAAGTATAAACTTTCTAGAACATAGAAAACCAATGATGAATGAATGAATGATGCAATGATATTTGTTTTCAAATTCGTGCTCAACCATTTAGATATTCTATAATGTCTGTATAATTAAGATTGCAAAGTATCTGATTGATTCCAATGTCTTCTTGAGCTGCAGCCGTGTAAAATGTTTTAAGTTTAATCTTAGCTTCTAGTGTCATAGTTATACATTAATGCATACCTTGTAATGTAACAGTAATTGAAATAAAGTGTCATTCCACTTTACATGAATTCATTTAACGATAATTTCATGAAACGAAGGGAGAATTAAATAATTGGTTTGTCTATAAGCATTAAGAAAGGGCTGGCTTCTGGCTGAGCAGTGAAAATTAATAAATGAAAATTTACGCAAAATAGTCGACAATAAGCACACAGGGGTTCAATGAAGTTAGTTTGAAAAGCCTAAAATAGAAGCTGTTACGATCCTAAAGTCGCTTTCAAAACTGCTGTTGATAGGACTTCACGATTCGCAAAATTACGTTTATCTTGAGGGAACGAATGTTTCTTGCACTTTGTTCACTCACAGGTTGGTGCACGTGTAGGATAGAATTTAAATCATTGCACACTTTTTATCCTAATTGCTCCTGATATACATTTATGACTTGACTTAATAAACAATTAATTAGGTAACGAGTTCTTTTGAACGATTCTGTAGTCATGACGTTCCCTGCCCGAGAACCCTATTGCATCGTGTCTACTTATTTATATCTGCAGTAATTAGTGAATTGTTGCATAAAAAATGATAACTTTATAACGTGCAATCGTTAATTTCACTTTTTTCACGAAGCATCCGTCAATATATTATTGTCTTTGGCATTATCGTGTTTTTGCACATTTTTTTTATCTCACTCTCATTGAAAGCCATTAATAGAAGGAAATGTGCACATCAATCGACATAAACAATGTGCCCGTTTTAGCTAGTTTTGTTCACAAACACTAGAATACACAATACAGACTTGGATTAATACAAAATCTCAAAGTACCCCACTCAATAATAATAAAGTCCCTGACGCATTCCTGCAATAATAATTTGTGGGTGGAGTTTAAAGCCCTCAAATTTCAAGACACTATTTATCATTAATTAGTCACCGTCCCTATTTAACTACTTATAATTATACAATCTGAGAATGAGAATATTTTCAACTCCACAATACTCAAGCCAAGGAGTGGAAAAAAGCTTAAAGATAACGGTGAAAAAAGTGCTTGTTACCAAAACAAACATGAGTAAACAATAGCACACTAAAAGCACATTGGCACCCCATTCATCAATATGCAGAAAAAGTACATCATTTTTAAACAAACGATCAATTCCCTGTCGATACGACAACGCTCGATTTTTAAAAAGAAAAGTAGCAGACAATTTAAAATTAATCCTTTGAAACAAGGAGTCTCGAGAAACTTTTAATTGTCAATATAATAATTATTGGCAAAGATTCTTTAAAAGAGGTTGGGGAATTCGTTTCTGTCTCTCGTCATCACGCGTCATGTTCATTCATGCAGCCGAAAACAAAGAGTTGATTCATCTGAACTGAGCAGACTCACTGTCTGCCCATGCACTTTTTGGTTTTTGGTGGTGGTGCATGGTCTGTGACTGTGAGTGGAGTTTGAGAAGAATGGTGAATTGAATTTTGCGGAGGGAAAAGCAGATTCGTCCTCAGTTGCCATCAAGACTTGACCAAGCACGCCAGCAGACTCCAAATCTCTCTCTCTCCTCTGCTGCACGAATCATCATCATCCGGTTATACTCATATACCTCATCATCTTCTTCCTCCTTTAATCTTCGCAACAACGATTATTATAAAATCCATTGTTTGTCTTCTTCTTCAACAGCGAAATTGGATATACTCTCCTCCTTCGCCTTCTTCCTCCAATTTGTTTTTGCGATAGGCAGACTGACTGTGTGTGGTGGATTCGTTCGTGTTCTTCATCCGTTGTCGTTGCCGGGACGACGGGGTTCAAAAACAAATCAAACAATTTTTTTGTGTGAATTTTAGTTAATTTAATTAATGATGGTGGTGTGAGTGAACTGTAAAGTGCTATTGTGGTCGAGTCAAGGAACCAGAGAATGGATAATTGTTTGTGAATTCAGGAAACAAAAAACAATTGACCGGGTCATCTTAATTTATAAGCGCCGTTTCGTTTTGGACATTGGCTGGAGAGGACGAGGAGGAGGACACTGTGAAATTGAGGTAGGTTTTAGTTTGTAAAGGTTAAATTGATTTAGACAATGAAACAAACATTAACGTTTGTCAAAGGATTATAATTGCCGGAATAGACTTTTGAATGTAGGACAGAGATAATTATTAATAAATGGAGCTTTCATCATCATCATCATCGAGTTATATTATCAAAGTCAAAGTCTGTTGTTGTTAAAGTGGAACATACTGACTGACTGAGTGGCCTGTCTTTGGCAGCATTTGTAAATTGGAATAATTATTTTTACTGGAGTTTTAAAAGGCAGACCAACCATTAACATCATTAATCAATCATCCTCATTTCCTTATGCTGCCTCTGTCTGTAAGTGTCCTGTTGTTGTGTTCTGGATGGTTGGTAATTTTCGTATGTCCTTCTATCCATTAATTCGTTCATTCAAAGTCATTATTATTCCTTCACTTGTCTGTAATTTAATTAATTACTCAAACTGTTTGAATGAATGATAGACTCAGTTGGATCTTGCCGAAAGAACCAAAAAAACTATTTTTTTTGTATGCAAGAATGCTGATTCCACAGAAGAGTAGGATGTTGTTGGTCGACTTTGCGATGGCAACAAGATTGCAGAGATGAAAGAACAAGGGACTGTCGTCTCGCCTCTCGTGTCATAGCATGTCATGTACTCATGTCAAATGCCATGTTATGCGTCATGGAGGACGACAAGAGGTGACAAGGATTGACGAATGAGCTTTTGCTTTTTTGTCATGTTTTTTAACTTTCTGTTTTATTTTTTTGATCTCATCTTCATTTTGTGCAGCAGAGAAATTGTAAGGAAGTCATAACTTTACAGATGCATGTTTTGGTAAAAGTCTGCTAATCGATTTGTCCTGGATACACCCCCACGCACCCACCCAGTCTGCCAAAGTGCTGATTCATTTTACTTTCGGCAACAAAGTGGGGCAACTAAACTAAGTTTAAAGTTGTGTTAGTAGAGAGTCATCACGTCACTCCCATCCTGTTGTGATAACCCATTTTCTTCAATCTGTTTTTTTCTCTCTTTGAATATTCATCATCATGCAATATTGCATTGATTTGCAAACATGTTCTGCAGTTCTGGTCTGACAGGATTTTAAAAGGCCCATGGTGTGTGGTGGTGGTTTCCATGCTTTATCTGTGTCCAAACATGACGATACCACCTGGCGAAGAAATCACAGGAATGGACGATTTATTTAAAAGATGAGCAGATGGGCACTGTTTATGTGGACTTCTGTGCCAACTGGAATGATTGGATGGGAGAAGTAAATTGCAACATAATTTTAATTTGCCAGTGTTTGTTATCTCAACTTAAACAAGAGACTCCAAGCATCTTCATTGTAAGAAAGAGCTTAAGATTATTTGTTGCGTTTGACATGTTTTAGTTTTAACAAAGTTGCGTAACGCACGTCCACTCGACATTTAAGTGTAGGCGAAATGGTCAATAAATACCTTAACTGTAAATGTCATTTACTAAAGCACAGCAATTAACGCATAGAAGAGAGTTGTTTATTTGTTTGTGGTGTCAAAAGTACGATTTGTTTGTATCCCTTCATTGCTCATTAACGAAGAGGTTGTGTAGTGGTAATTCAATTACACGCGTGGAGTTTTGGCTTTCAAGATTTATATTGCACCTATATAGGACGTCTTTAAATAGGCATACTTAGAAGGAAAAACCAATCTCTCTCTCAGATGATAGATAGCTGGCTGTTTGTTTAATAGGATGCAAATGTGCGTGGAAAATGAAATGCAGACGCAGGCAATCTGTCTTGAAAGGGATGGATGGTTGCCGGAATATATTACAGTGTTGGTGGACATGGGCGAATCCAATGGACAAATAAAAACAAACAATGGACGCGTAGATAATTGTGACCAGGAAGGAAGAGGAGTGATTAAACGAAGCATGTCTTTGCTGTTATGCATTCAGTTTCAGATGTATGTTTTGAAACTCGGGCCTCTCAATAAATAATATTGCAATGTCGCCATGGCAAATGTTTAGCTTGCTCTCACAGTGGATCTTCCCATGTATCTTGCCTTATAATTTTTCATGCGCATGCTAATGCTCGTCGTATTTTTAAGGGTAGGTGGGAGCACACGTCGGTGTCCCAAGTAGGCCATAAGCTGTATCCAAGGCACGTATCCCCATTGTCCGCCCTTCGTTCAAACAACTATAGGCTCACACCACTAATGAATGTGGACGTCGTCTTCCATTGTGTGCATAAGTGATGAGTTGGTGTTGATTGGTATTTAATTTTAGCTCATATTTTTTTGTTTCGACGATACATATTATTTATTTCACTCGCCAACAGGGGCAACGGATTTTGTAAACAACTTGTACCCCTTCCTCTCGTGACTAATACAAACTTTTCTGTTTGCAGATCAGGCAAGCACATCCAGGAATCCAGAGTATGGAGGGGAATCGTGAGGCGAAGAAATATTTTGTGAAATGAGGCAACAAAATCAAAACCCTTCAACGACAATGTCACTCCAAGGCAACCGGTTTCTTCGAGGAAAGGCGTCCAATGATGGGGACAGTACTTCCCGATCCAACACCCCAGTGCCCAACGCCTTCAATTCAAATCCTCCAATGTTTCAGCCGAACCCTGTGAAAAGTTATAAATTCGTGAGGTTGCCAGCGGTTGTGTACCCCTGCAAGGCAGAAGGATGGCTCTATGTGCATGGTAAGTTGAACTCAACAACTTTTGTTTGTACTTGTGACGATGTCCTCAGTTATTTAAAAAAGCAGACAAGTATAAAGTTTTTATGATGTTGCGATCTTGATTTATGGTGATGGAGTCTTAGTAAATCGTGTATTGGATGGAAGTGAGTGTTCCGAGTGGTGAAAGTTTACATTTCCTTTTCTTTTCTTTTGGGCTTTCAAAGCAATGAAGTTCCGTCAGAGTTCATCATGCTTACAGCCGACAGTTATTATGTCACATGTTTGTACGACATACAAACTAAAGTCGCAGTTTATAAAACAAAATCCTCTTCAGAAAGTCTTCTCCAAATGTTTATTATTATCTCCTATGTTTACAAGATGCCGGATTTGGAGTTCATTTTCTCTTTGCAAGTTTATAGTCTCTAAATAGTTCCCGAAAACGATAGACTGAGTTTAAAAACATTGTTTCCTTTGTACAAATAAATGGGACAGTCGTGCCTTTTAGAACTTTCTCTAGGTTCTCTTTTTTTTCTTTTATTGAGCGTCTACTTGTGGATTTGATTGGTTGTATGCCATTATGTTTTATATGACGAAAATAGAATAGAAATAGAGGACTTGGAGAGAACCGATTTCCATTCCCAGCTACTGAGATGTAGATCGGGAACTGAGAAATGAAAAGAAAAAAACAGGAAGGGGACAAAAGAGATTTTATATGAGTCACCCTTCGTCTCATTATGTATGTGTGCAGTAGAAGCTGGTGGCTGTCTAAAAGTTTTTTTCAATGTTGCATCATAACAATGAAATATTGTTGCGTACACGCAGTTCCTTTCTACTTGAACGACGCGACCGAAGCTGAATTGTAAAATATTTCTTTTATACATTTTTCCCATCTTTCATATTTGAATAAAGACCACCATTGGTTCCGTCATATCTGAGAAATTGTGTCGCAGTGGCACTACCAGAGTGGTTTTTTCTTTCCTTTCCAAAATGCAGTAAAATCCAATGACTTAAGGACTTCATTTTATGTTAGATTTCTTCCTGTTCCTCAATAATAAACAAAAAAAAAAGCAATACATTTTGATTAATTTTTGAAATTATAAAACTTCCAATTTCTGTTTTTTAATCGAAGTTCATTCAGTTCAAGTAGACTCAATCGTTACTACAGCTACCATAAAGTAGAAGCTATCATTTTTGTATGATCTAAAAATCTCAACTGTTTGCATCCAAAAAATTGTATTTGTAATAGATATTCAGATCATCATCATATCCGCATTGAAATTCATAAGGCGAGTCTCATTACCTGTTAATGGCAGCGCAGTCAACAAAATGTAATCTGTATGTGACAGGTTCCTTCATTAGCAGTTTAGTTTTCACATTCGCACAAGACAAGGCACAGTTTACTGACATCTCGACGGCAGGTTTTTTGAAACAAGATTGAAAATTGCTTCTTGCTCTCAATCTCCTTTTTTTAAAGTCAAAAATTGCCTTTATTGATTTCTTCGTGCAAGTGTATAGCTGCCAGGCTGTGGCCTGGTTTGATTTGATAAACTACTATTTGAACATTTTAAGAATGAAGTTTAGGGAGAAGGTTTGGCCTTTGTAATTATGACGTAAAATCAGTTTGAGTTGCTGAGGTTGTGGAAACATCATTTTAGGGGCTGAGTCTGGCAGTGCGTGAAATATTTCTCGTCATGACTCCAAATACTCACTCTGTCGCTGTGCTTTTACTTTTCCTTTCCAAGCAAAAGCTGAGTGAAGGATACTTGATGCTTTGCTTTCGTGTGGGAAACTATTATTAAAGAAGGGCTGAATGGGAAGCTAAGCTTCAGCAGCTACAAATCGATATGGACTTTTTAAGTAGACATTGTGGAGTATTACTTATGTACATAATATTGTAATCCTGGAAAAAGGATATTGGCATTGTGGGTGCCGTGGTGAATTGCTTCTTGAAAGCTACACTTCCTGTTTGCATTGAGCTGAAAAGACCTGAGCTGAACCTGATATTTGGGTGCTTTTCAACTTAAAATGCATAGCGAAGTAGTAGGATGTCACAGTCGCATAAACAGATCTGGACGAAGGAGGGTAGGGTACCTACTATGTTTGCCTATGGGTTATGTAAAACGAGCCCCCCATCATCCTCATCCCCATCTTCCAGTTACGCTCCAACGGTATGCTAAACTTTCCTCCGTAAGGAGACAGTATTTAATGGTAATATGTATAGCCCTGTGCTTTCATTTTCATCAACCCTCATGGACTCGACTCTGCCTCACTAACTCCCTGTTTTTCCTTTTGTGATTTACTCCACTGAACCGAAAGTCAGTCAGAAATAGAATAGAAATCCGATTCTCTCTGCCCTTCTATACTGTTTCGATGAAATCATTATTCTCATTCCGACTTGATGAATAATAATTCGTAATTGGTGATTTCGACTGTGATCCCCTAAAATGAGCAAATAAAAATGCAGAGTGAATTATTGGGAAGCTGACTAGGGATTCAATATAAGCCCCTTTCTTCCATCATCATCGTCCTTAGATAGATCTGACTTGCCTAATAATAGAGAGAGAAGGGGAATACCAAATAAAGTTTGTTGTGTGTGTCCCTCGTCAGTTTTTTTCTTGTCGTGCGTGGGTACAAACTTTTCTACGATAAAGCGTCTTTCTGTTGTCGTTTGCAGTAATAAACTGTCACATAGTCATTCCACTTTCGAATGCAATCCATAATTCGATGGCTGCAGAGACACACGCGGAATGGAAAAAAAATCCTGTCCTTCGCGTGTCCCGTTTCAATTGCAGACATTTACTTCAACTGACTGCTTGCTTTCAAGCAATAATCTGGACTGAGAGTGGTTAAGACATAGAAAATGGGTTTGGATATAGAAAAGGAAAGTGGCTGGAGCTCGAGGGGGAGGCCTAATGCCATTTTCCTTCTGATGATTAAGTTTGTGTTGGACTGAAACGCCGTACGCTATGGGACCTGTTTCATCTTCCGTCGTCTGCTTTCTCCTTTTCTCTCTTTTCCTCTCCCCTGCTCTCCGGCATGGGTAAATAACAAGCAAGTAGCTCAAGGACAAATGCTGTCTCTACTCTTACCACCACTATTGGGCTAGTACTTCTTCAGGGAAGGAGCATTATGAACTAACTAACTAACTATCTATCTTCCTTTGAAGAAAGTGGTTAGGCAAGAATCATAATTATTGCAGCAGATGTAACCTTTTGCCGGTATCAAAAAGGCTTCTTTACTGCAGAGGACGCCATGGAAAATTCTTTTGTTTCTTAGACAAAGAAGATGCATGGAAGTGGAGTGAAAGCCGCCCCAATACGCGTACGCTTTCATCACAGAAGTGGGGGAAGGGAAAGACGATCCTTGAATTTATAAGAGTTTGGCAAGAAAACTGGTAGTGACGAGACGAATGTGTAAAGTGGAAGTGGATAGATGAGTAGGAGGAAAGTCCCGGAGGAAGAACTCACTCACAGTGTGAGAGAGAGGAAGAGGGAGAGCTGGCGGAGTGGCAGAAATGTACATGCAGTGATTATTTCTTGAAATGTGAAAGAAAGGTTGGAGTGCAGTGAAGTGAGTCTCTCCAACAACCCTCACTATAGGAGATTTATTTATAAGTAGAGAAAGTGAAAGGGTTACTACACCGAACAACGTGAAATAGAAATGAAGATGGGTTGTAGTAAGAATATTGAGGTGTGACTGCATGGGTGAGAGAACGATCTGACTGAAGACGAACTGAACAGCGAAAAAGCTATTGTCGAGCTGTGTGTGAAGAAAAGATATGGACGGATAAAGATTTGAAGAGTATTCTCGTTTCCTAACTCTCTAGGCCTTGTGAATGATGGTACTTTTCTTTCTAACTTAAAATAATACGAGGAGTAGGCACGCGGACTTTCCCCTAAAATCAATACCGGGTCCGTTATTTTACCCATTCCTTTTTCCAACATAACGACTTGTTGTTGCGAGCAGGAAACACTCAGGCAAAAGAGAAAGAAGATCATGAACTAAATATACATTAGTCTAGTTTTAACATACTTTATCGTGAGAATGAGAGTTGAGTTTGCTGCAACACATATGTGGCTCTCTGAGTGTGTGGATGTTGAAAGCAAAGTAAACTTTCCCTACCACCAGAGATAGAGATGCAATGTGTGTGGACCGACAATAAGTTCGTTAGTATGGGATGTTGGTATGGTTCTTGATGGAGAAAGTAACGCAGAGCAATTGCCCCAGCTGCACGTGAAAGTGAGGATAAAATGGTATTTAGAAAGAGAGCAAACACACCAGCATAATAGCAGCAGCCGCGGTCTGCTTTCTCTTTATATACGAGGAGGAAGGAGGAAGTATTTCTTTGCTTTGTTGTTTAGTTATTACTGCACTGTTTGGCACACGGAACATCTAAACCGGACGTGCGTGGCCTGTACATGCCTATTTTATGAGGGTTAGATATAGACGCTGACTTTCCCCATGACTTGACTTGTCTTGCTTTCTCCTCCTCAAGTCGGACAAGACTTTACATAACGAAATTAGTTGGGTAGATAAGACTTTGGCTCGGTTCGGTTCATTGGTTCCTATCGTCCATCCCAGGTAGATTGCTTTTCTTGACTCTTTCCTCTTTTGGTTCTTAACCTATGGTTGGTTTCGATCATCTTATTTTTTTTACAAGTAAACGATATGTATCAACAGCATGTAACTCCTGTCCCCTTCTTTTCGTTGCTGCTGCTATCATAACGACGTATAAAAAAGGAAAAAGGTAAACTTTTAGTTGTGTCGTAAAGAGAAAGTCCTATAGCGGCAGAGGATAACAAGTTTAAATAGTTTTCTTTCAGTTTCGTTTTACTCGTTTTACTTTCATTTGGTATAGAGATAAGACCTTAAGTAATCTTCACACGAAAGGAAGGAAGGGAAAGGGAAGAACGTCAGTATAGTTTCACTTTTGTTCGCACAGAGAAAAACGAACAAAAAGATGGAAATGCCAAATGCCAAGTCACAGGCAATGAAAAGTAGAATAGAGGAGGGAAAGTTCACATTCCTCACACGACCTGGCACTCTGCAGAGAAATTAAGCTAAAATGCACACATCTACACTCCAATTCGCTTTCTTTTCAGCAGAGTCTCATATCATGACAAGGGAGCCAAGATCTGGATCCTTCCATCGCATTGTGCTGCTATCCCTAGTGGTAGTTTAGAATTGTCTGATTCAAATCTTATGACAAGCAAGAATGGGAAAACTGACGGGTCGTGGTCAGTCACGCTTGCTTTATGTCTGACTCTGACCCTTCTGCAAATCTATCGTAAAGCGATTTAAAATGAATTTCGGCCTCCCCTTCTTTCCACCAATCTCAAACTGTCTGTGACCAGTGAGTGAAGTCCCCTCAGCGAACAAAATTAAAATCTCAACTTGCAACTTTTGAGGTCTGCGTTAGATTGTCAGTTTCCTAGAGCCACTACTGTACTGGGTACTTTTTTGTCGCATGGCAAATGGCAGCTGTGGCAGTTCCAATAAATCTTCTCATGGGATAGAAAGCGACTTGTGGCAGCTGGTCAACTGAGGAAAAAGTCTTTGCAAAAGATGCGAATTCAGACTTCAATTTTTCTTACTTTATTACTGGGGCTGCTTCTTTTTTCCGGAAATTTTTGTCAATAACCTTTGTGACCCGTCTCGATACGTTAAATAAATTCTAACAATACAGTCCCCAACGGCGAAAAAGAAATCAGACCAATTTTCAATGAAAGTGTGCACGTTCAAGGATTATGAAGCATGGATTTCTCATATTTGGAGATATCTGACAAAGTCTTGTCAGTTGTTGGGTTTCCTCTTTCTTTGTCAGTTTGACTATCACATGGGTGAGTAAGCATCTCCGGAGAAAGTCAAAGAGGTTGGTCTCTGATTCTCAGCACTGATCATACCATACCCCTCGACTTCTTATTTTTCCACTGCTTTTTTCCCTCGTGCCATAGACCAAATCTTTAATCTGTATAATGCACTACATGTAGGCAGTCAGTTCCAGCCAAAATGCATTTGATATATGGTATTGAGTCCCTGTCTTTCTCTCTTCTTCCTTCCCAACAACTTTTTCTGCTACGTTCCGCTTCAATCGTCTTCACTAAGAATTACTACCGCAGGACGGACGGGACTTTCTCAGCCCCTCAAGATTTATTACAAGTGATCTAAGAACAAATATTGCTTGCCTCGGCAGATACAAAATGGCAACTGAAAATGGAGTAGCAAATACACATTTTTCATTGGCAAGGCGTATTACGTTTCTGAACAGGTAGACATTTAATATCGGTATAAATTTCCCGTGTGCCATTTTATTTTTCCATACTTTGAAGTGGGTTTATGTTTTAGGAAAGTGTGTTGCAGTAGATATAGACTTGCACTACATTGTAGCAGGATAACCTAGGTAGATCATTTCATAATCCAAGTCTCACAGCCAACGTTTTCAATTCAGCCGTATCTCTAACGTTTAGAAACAATGCCAATTTCAGAATCTAATTGTCACCATTTGGTCTGTTGATATGTCTAGGTTAGGCGTTGTATTTGTGCATAGGTATTCAGAATAATAATGAAGGCATGGTGATAAACCTTTATTAGAATAGACATAAGGATAAGATCACCACTTTCATTATTTATTGGGTAACCGTAGGCAAGGTTTCATTGTAAGGTTAGATCGTCTTTCCCTGTCGTGTCGTGTCACTCGGCTAATATCATGTCATCAGAATAATTGTTTTGCCAACTCTAGCTTAGCTTGACATTCAACTTCGCTCTCATCCTTCTATTGTGTTGAATTAGGATTGGTCGGTATTAAGTATTGTTGTGGTTTTTAGTTCATTCCCAGGACAATCACTCTGGGTGTAATTCAGCAGCGCGTATAGTTATCATTTCAAGATTGTGAGTACTATTGGGCAATTTTCCTTTCAAAACGGGTCAACTTTAGTCATCAAAGCTAGGTATGGTTTCTGTTAATTATGGGAGAACACTGTGCAAGGATAACTTCACCCCAGTTCCCTCATCACCTTTATAGTATATGTAGTTCATAAATACTAAAAGATAAGTGCGTGTTCATTTGAAAGTGAGTGGAAACAGTACCCCAACTAAGCTTCTCTGCTTCAGTAAGTACTATGTCTCAGTATTACTTCAAAATACTACAAATTCATGTAGCTTCTTTTCATCGTCTTCGTCATATCGTATAGATGTAATGACCGTGGAAATCTTTTTTGCAAAAGAAATTTTGAGTCTGACTCATTACTGATGAAATGATGTCGGTGGGTAAGGCTTGTGTTTTGAATGAATTTGTCATTGGTAAGTGACGTACCACGGTATGCATTTGACTTCAGGTATAAACAACATATGAAATTGGTTGCTTCTTGTACGTGAGAAACAGGCTACACTACTACACTACTTAGGTCGTCTTATTTTTCAAGGTAGGTAATTGTTTTGTGGCCTGTCTAAAACCAAGTTAATTTATTAACAATGCATGCGCGATTTTGACTCACCGTTTCTTTTCTTTTGCAATTACATATTCCTCCCACTTGATCGTGCCAGACATAATCAAGTAGAATCAACTTAGACAGAATCGGAACATTTCGAGATAATTGCACAAAGTGAAACTGGTGTTACGGGTTTGATTCATGATTCATCTACAGTTACACATTTACATTAACTCACGGCGTGGCCCAAGCTCAAGTTTTTATAGTGGACAGAGTGGACATTGCAAATTCAAATTGCTTGTCGTAAATTTGAGATTCACGAACAGTCAACAAAACCAACTCGTTTTATATTCTGAAATAATATGTGACTAAAAGGCAGGTGCGACTAGTAAATTACACCTTAATTGTGTCAAAGGGAGTTTTATGCACCGGTTAATACACTTTTTTGAGAATATATTGAATTTCCCCTCCTGCATTGTGATTAGGTAAGTAAGCCTTTGCCTTGTACGTTGTTAACCTACTTACTAGTTGGGGGGTCTGGGTCTATGAATTGGAAACAATTAAACCTGGTTAGAACGTACACTACCGGGTTCGTAGTAATATTGCGAAAACTGTGAGCTAAATGGGGAGAAGATAAAACGCCGCAAACTGAAACTGAGAATGAAGTGATAAATGATTTTTCGAGTTGATTCAGAGTTTGAGGAATGAATAATTGTCAAAAAGGGAGCTAAGCTGACTTGTCCTGCAGGCTGGGGAAAGCATATGACACACGAAAGTAGACGCTCTCTGCTCACTGACTACAGCAGCTTAAGCCGAGTACTTTCTGTTGAAGTCATGTTCGAGTTGTAATGCGGATGGATTGTTCAGTCCATGCTTTCCTCGACAAGAATGAAGAGGTGGAGTTAAGGAGTGAATGTAAGGAAGGAGAAAGTAAGTATTATGGAGGATAAGAACGTGAGAGGAAATGAAAACTGACGACTAGCAGGAGTGGGATGCCGTACCCAATGGCTTTTCCTTTATTTGGGAAAATAATTTTGCCCAGCTAAATGAATCAAAATGACTGGATGTTCTCAAAGCAGAAATGAAAGTCGTAAATCACACTTAATAGGAATCTTTCTGTCCTTATCCGTCCCATGTAGGTATGGTTCTCATCTTCTGCTAGGGTTTACTTTCTGAAGAGGGTTTGAATAGAATGATGTAACAAAGAGTTGATTCGATCATTGTGTGCAAAGATAGTATGCAGCGTTGCCTGGACTTGCCCAGTTCCATTGTTGTGGTCTCTTTGCATCTTGTTCTCGTTTTTTAAGAATGACTTCCTTCATATATGTGATGCAAGCAGTTTGCAGCTGCTCTTGTTCATTCTTTTTGTAGAAACCAATACGAACCGTTTTGTGTGTTGGAAGCAGTTCGCATTTCACGGCACGGCGTGTCTTAATTGTTACCTGTTCCAGAACGTGTCAACTTTATAAGACAATCCGATTTTTGGCGTACTAAGGATCGAAGTGAACGAACTTTGCCATTTGAATTTGAGCAATTTAAATGTTAATTCACATGTTTCTGTTTACTAACAAGTGCCTGCGGCTGTAGTGTTGGTTGGATCTTCGATGATATTGCGTCTGTGGTAAGACATCTTCTGCAATCCTTTCGTTATTCTACAGGTACGATTAATAATCAAGTTGCTACGAGAGTTGTAAAGATGGAGTCTACTGCGCTTCTTCTGTTCAACAATGACTTTGTTCTTTACTACTATAGTTTGTTTCAATGGTTACGACGTACTTTATTTTCTTAAAATGGTCAGAGCGCGTCGCTATTGTCTTATACGATTTGAGATTTTGTAGATATAAAAATGGTGCTGGAAAGATTCTGGAGTTTTTTTCTCTTTGGACAAACAGAAAACTTGTAGATTACATCGATTAAAGGACATTTCATCAATCAATCAGCCCACTTAACATACCTTCGTTAAGTCTTTCAGGGTTTAGGTGTGACTTGATTAGCATAAGTACTTGGTCATATCTGTACTAAACATAAAGCAACGCCACAGCTTCATGGATTACGAAGGTGATTTCATGAAATTGTTCAGGATTAAGATTGTACTACAACTGGTTAAAATTAAAATATTGATATTGACTCGTGTTGGATGATGCAGTTGGCACATTTAGTGATGAAGATGTTTATCCATTTTTAGTTTTTGTAATTAAAATGTAAATTGAGGAGGAATCCTTTGCAAATTGTGACGACGATGACGTAGCTGATTTCTCAACATAATTTACTCGTAGCTAAGGCAACACAAAATTTTGTAGGGATTAAAGGATTATGCATTGAGTAACAATAGACTCACTCAAACTGATCGGTTTGTCATCACCATGTTTAGTGGTGTCCATGAAACTTCAGGGAGGATAATCATTTGCTGAAATTGGGTGAGTGAGTGTGACGTGCGACACAGTCTTTCAATCTCAATAAATGAGACGACCATAATCTGTAGACTTTGGCTTGATAGGATTTTTTCAGCTAGATAATCATTTGCATACATCAGCGCAATTTTCCTGGACAAAAAATTATTAATTTTCAATTGATATGTTGATGTTGACGAATTTTCTCGATATGACTGGAGTTATTGCATATTGGCAGAACTTTGTCCTTAACATTGTTTGTTTTCTTTATCATTTGGGAACCGCAGTTATGAATTATAATGATTATTTGAATGTCAATTATCTGTTGATCATTAGCAGTTTTACGAAATATTGAAAGTTGCAATAATTAACGACCTAAAGACTTGGCACGACAATTCCCATTCACGTCGTGATGCTGACATTAAAGGCAGGCAAAGTCTGCAAGCGGCGAATTCGACAATAGTTGTAAAAATTATGGAAGTAATTGTTACTTTATTTCATTTCGTTCCTCGTCTACGATTTACGATGCATCAATTGGTTAAGTAAAGAAATTGTCATTTTGTACTCCCACGTCTATATGCAAAATCTTTGAATGGATAGGTGTTGAAACGCGTGGTAGTGGCCTTAATTGATAAATCTGTTCCTTTATTGAAGGATAGCTAATTCATTTCACTTTTTATGACAGTATGACAGTCCAACACAATTGTCAATATTCCTTGACGTCAAGAAGGCTACCGCTGTGAATATTGATCTCTGAGAATGAGACTATGCTCTTTAACATGGGTGTGCTCTTATTCCGTGAATCAAACATTGAATAACAATAGGAAATAAGATAACTTCCTACAATTTAATCAAGCATGTAATGAAGGCTTTGTCTAGGACTATAGCAATTGTTTTCATAAATTAGACTTGGCTGATTTTACTGAACACTCAGCCCAAATTTTAATCCGTGGCTCCGACATTATACGTTCTGATGCAAGCACAAGTATAAGCGCTTTTATTTGTTCCTGATTAATGACTTAGCGTCCCTAACTAGTTTATTTGTTTACGTAGCTGGGGGTTGTTGTAGGTAAGAGTTTTCGCAAACACAATTGGTACTTAACGGTCAAGACTGGAATGATACAGAATTCTATATTCGTTGCACGTCTTTCTTTTTGTGAAGAAGCGAATAAATTAGGTAGCTACAAAATGAATTATTGAAAGCGTAACAAGCCAAATCCTTAATCCTCTCTGAATGTGCCAAAGATCCTTGCAGATATGTAGCTTGTGCAGAGCAGAAAAATGTTTCAACTGGTTGGTTGGTTATGTGACATCACAAAACAAGATTAGGGTTAGGGTCCATTGGAATTTTGCACGTTTATTTATGTACTCTTGCGTTTTCAGATGTTCACCACCACGCCCCATAAAACCTCATTTCTCATTTCGCAGCGTTGGCACATTTTTCAGCCGACGCCGTTACAGTTCATCGTGTCATACATAATTTAGGTTGAATTGACTTATACAGAAATTGTCATCCATATAGTGACCCTAGCTCTAAAATGCAACACTAGTGGCAATATAGGTAAGAGAAAATGTTCCAAAAAATACAAAATACTCAATTTGTGCGCATAAAACGAACTTGCCTTAGCCACGTCCTTTATTAATTTGGAGAAATGCCTAATAAACCATTGAGTCAAATTCTTCCTCAGGGTTAAACCTTTCATGCTGATTATTTTGGAAACTGAGACTTCATTTTCACTGCTAGATGGACAGTAGAGGATGCTGTCTAAATTTGACGTATGATCGACCGCTAATGAGAAAGAAAGTCTCTATATCTATCCGTAATGGCAAAGGGATGTCTTGTGAATTGCCTGTTTGATCACCGTATAAAAGATTTGGAGAGGGGACTGGCACATACTGCTCTTGAACTTGCTGGTTTTTAGAGGGTTTCCCAAATATGGCAAGAACACTTAACAAAATAGAAAAGTCCAAAAGTAAATTACGATTGTTAAATCTGCCATGCCATAAAGTCTGCTGCTACACTAATAATATTATTGCTTATAACGCGATGCTAATCGCATCAGAGAACAATTATTTTTTTTCAACCATAGAAAAGCAATTATAAACCCCGGTGTGTATAGATTCGGCAGAGTGTATGTACCTGAAAGGTGTCTATGTATTCCTCAACTTGAACTTTAACTTATCGCAAATCTCCCTCTCCCTCCTCGACCTAAAAAACTTCTTCATTGCCATATTGGCGTCTCATCGTTGATAATAAAATAAAACCATGTTTTCAATTAGTAAGACTACAAATCCGTAAGATGTTACAGGGGATGGCAAGGTAGAATTCTTTTAGATGATCCATGGAATTTTTTGTGACTGTGATTGTATTGGGTATGTTAATTAGGTTGATCCAAGAATCTGGATAGGTATTTTCTTGTCAATAATTCCAAAATTGGCAATGATATGTTTTTGCTTCAATAAATCAATATTTGTAGGTAGTGCCAAATCAATTGATAAAGAAAGATACTACGCGTTATGCACGCGTCTTTTTATCATAAAACTTTTCAATGACATCATGTTGTTGCGGTTGCAAATAATGTAAGAATCCCGCAGTTATATGAGATTGTGCATTGCGTTGTCATCCCAGTTAGTGGTTTTGGTTCGACTAACATGGCGTTGTATGCATTAAGTATTAAGTATTAGTATCAAGTTACCACAGAAGAGCTACCTGGGGTTTGTGGCTACAGAAAAAAGATAAGTCTTGCTTACTACTTTTTTGGGGCTAAATGATCATTGTAATTTCCTGTAATATTGCTTTAAATGACTACCTCCTGAACCTTTGTGTGCTTTTAAGTTTGACTGCACTGCCAGTTAAGGTTACAAATTCTTTTCAAAGTCAGGAAACATTTGCATGTCGCCTGGATTAAGTCATTCTTTATGCGGATTTATGCATATGGATGTATGCACACAGATTATGTCAGAAATTATTATGGCTGCTTATGGATTATACACCTGGCATTAAAGACTTTTGGGATGAAATTCCTCCATAAATGTTCGTGTGAGTGAGCAGGAAATAATTTCGGGTTTAAATTGCATAATTTATAGTGCAAAGCTTCATATTTATTGGCATTTTTCGTGAAATGAAGTCTGAGCTTGAGGGACACGTTGATATATTTATACCTTGCACAAAAGATCCCTTTGACTTTTCCAACTTTCTACTTGATTGCAAGTAATCAAATATTAATGACTACTTGCTCAACAAAATTGACTGACAAACTTTCCATTAATTTGTACTGCGTATACAATCATTACACATTTCAAGTGTAACACATATAATTCATAATTGATCAGTCTTGATTTCACACTTCCTTTACTATATTTAGATTAAGTCATAAAATAGGACATTGGATATTCATTGAAAAATTACATATTATGCGTGACGAATGAGAAGCTGACGCTATGCAGTGTCATCTCTAATGGTAATGATGTTTTGAGACATTTCGAAAGCTCATTATGCATACATGCTAATAAATAAACACACTATCGTTGTACAAAGTGGAAAGTAAAGGATCCAATATGAAATGAATTTAAAATGAAATTAATATTCGACTTTGACGGTTGCGAATGTAAAATGTACTAATGATAATGGGCATTGAGATGATGTAGAGGAAGCAGGCATCAGTGTTATCATAGGCCTTATGTGGTTCTATATGCAGTGTCAATGTGGTGTCTTGGCTTGGCCACAGATTTAAGATGTCGAATGAGACCTGCTTGTTGCACGCTTGTTCTTAGTTGGTTGGAGGAGTAAAAAAGAAGAAAGGACCTCATCGAAAGTTATGGCAAATCTTATGCTTCTCCCTCGACTCATATCTCGCATCTCAAGTGCAAAACTCTTTAGTCAAGTTGTGCCATTACTTACTTTGTAAGCTTCATTGTTACTATAATGACGACGAATTCTGTTACTGTTGACTTCAGTCGTTTAGCTGGATTGGGTCAGATTAGTCATTCTGCAGTCAGAGAGGCTTATATCCAAGAGGTAGCTGCGAACCAAGACGCAAAGAATTTTAATGAGGTGCATTTAAAGGTGCTTAAGTGTGTCACCATTAGTATAAACAGTCACCAAAGTAATTAATTGCGTACTACCGCGTGTCTGGGTTGGTCGTTTTTGGGAACTGCCACTACTTACAAATGGTGCAGTGACTTCTTGGCGCAACATTTTACAGCAGTTGACAAGGGCTTTGTCTGTCGAAATTTTTAACAAAAAGTGAAGTCACTTTCGTAAATTAAACAAACGTTAGTTCTCTCACTTCTTAGTATTGCAGAATTACTGTGCCTCTCTCCAGTCCCCTATCATCAAAGCTTTTAGTGAATAGTGTATTCAGCTTCAACACTGGTCCCAAGTGAAAGACACCGTGTACTTTTTTTTATACAAAAGAGTCGATTACATGTGTGTTTCAAGTGATGCAAGGGAAAGTTGAAGTTACGGTGCCCAATGAAAAGAAGCTGTTGAATGGGCTCAAGATAAACCACGCGAGGAGAAAGGGAGACAGATAAAGTAGAAGGAAAGTGGAGAAAGAGATTTCCAGAAAATTAAGTTGATGAAAAGAGCGAAACCATAAAATAAAAGCCCATTGAACTTAGTTGTCGCCAGATAGAAGTGGAGATTCGAAAGTCCTCCTTGTAATTTATTATGCCAAGTCTGCCAAGAACTTTACGATATCTTACTTCTTGTTGGTTATTTTCGCCCTTTGTATCATCACGACACGATACGACATGCTCATAGTGAATTGAAGACGGATGCTGGACGCATGAAGATTTTTGAAGAAAAGGGATTCATACATGTTCTGCTTGAATTGAGTCATATTGTCATGACTAAGAAGAAGATGACGACATACCCCAAAGGCTATTGTTACAGATGAAAGAAAGTCTGTTGCAGATTTTTTTGTTGGGAAATGAAAGACCTTGAAGAGCAATTTTCATCCTCGGACTTTAATGAATAACCATCTAATCATGTGAAAATGGATTAGCATTCAAGTGGAAGAATGAGTTTGCTGCCAATCTAGGATTACAGTTGCACAACTCAACTTCGTCAAATCCTACATCAGCATCCGACTCAAATCAATTGAATAGGCGTGGATCAGTCAATTGAAGCAAACGGTTGAGCCTAGAATAGAAGATAGGCAGAGAGGCAGATGGTGAATGAAGCGTTGAACTAATCATGCCAGTCGCAAGTCTCAAGATTTTACTTTTCTGATTTTTTATTCTGAAATGATGAAGATAGAAAACTTGTTTAAAGAGAAGACTTCTGACAGAAGACCAACTTCCTGCTCATCAAAATTATATTTATATTTACCTAAACTGAATGAAATGATGTGCGTATGGCTATTATTATAATCTCAATCAGTAGTCGTGCAATTTAGAAAAAAGTGATGCTGATTGCTTATATATGACTTCCCTCTCACCTTTTAGCGATTGTTTCATTTAAATTTTGAACCATCAGTGTACAAATGGAAACCAGAAGACATGAAAGATTATATAAAAAGCATGAAACGCCTTTTTGTGATTTTCATTCATCTCCCAGAGTTGTCGATGTTCCGTTTCCGTGCTTTTACGTTTTAGTCTTTTTTATTGTCATGCAGTTGTTTTCTACTACATGTAGTAAACTGTCAGCATTTTAGATGGATGCGTCAGATGAGTTCAAGTTTGTAGTGGTTAGTGGAAGATCTCAGGACAGTCATTATCCTTACCTCAATCATGATAGGAAGGACAAGGAAGTTAAGAGGAGCTCTAGTTTAGAAAACCTAAAAAGTAGTGTTCGTGTCCCCGTTTGTATTTATAATTCCAACAAAAACCTGAAGCTCCAGTTCTTATGGAATAAAGCCTTCAAGCTTTTCCAGTCCCACCGAACGGTTTACAAAGCTGCGCCCGGGATAAATTACCAAGACGGCCCTTCTGCCAGGTCAAGTTGGTCCCCAGGGATCAATACACGAGCCAAAAGCTTAAGTCATACTCATTTAAGTGGATTGCAAGCTGTAATGGAACTCGGAAGGACAAATTGCGAGGGACCCACCACCACCAGTAATGACACTGGCGGCGGTGATAGCAATCGTGCTGAGAAGAGGAGAGCCCAAGAGAAGACTGATACTGCGGGTGCAGAGGTACATTTGTGTGGGGAACAGAAGGTGGATGTGAATGATGATGGTGATGATGAGCCACCAATTGCAAAACCTAGAAAGAGAACCGTTTCTAGGGCTGCTGCTGGTGGCAACAGGAACAACAACGTAGCAATTACTAAACAGAGGCCTGTCAGTATTTCCGGGGGTGAAAAACCGCAAGGAAGAATGAATGTTAATAATTGCATCTCAATGGGTAACAAGATACCCACCATTGCTCCCTCCTCGTCCTCGTCCTCTGCTTCGCTACCTGTTCACTTGAGACGTTCTCACAGTGCTAGAACCCGTCGTGGCACCACGGTTGCAGTTGATTTCTCCTCTTCTTCCTCTTCCAACTGTCATAATCCCATCCAACATCATCGCCTCACAAATCCTAATGATAGCAACAACAGTTGTGAGATAAAGCTTACTTCTTCTACTCCTTCTTCGGATCAGTTGCAGCATCCAGCCAGGAAAAAGTTAGGAAGGACCAGCAGGAGGACCACTTGTATTGAATCTGGATCTGCTGGATCTAGACCAAATTCGAGTCTTGTAGAAGTAGTGGAGGAAGTGGAATTGAGTCGCCCTTTTCTCAGGCCAGATGCTACATCAGCTTCCTCATCTCTAAATCCTAGCCCTGCTGGTCTTCGGGCACGTGAAAGGACGAAAAAGTGTATTTCTGCTGATTGGACTTACTACTTTCCATCAGACATAACGGGCTTTAATAGCACCTCCAGCAATAATAATTTGGATTCTGGTTTTGATACCTGGAATGCGAGCAATATCACCACTCGAAGTCCATCCCCACCTAGCCTTAGCCTAAGTCCCGCTGGCATGAAACCAATACTAAGCGAATCTTTATCTAGCATAGTGTGCACAATTTCTCAAAAGATTCCTAACAACAGTGGAGTTGCTACACATGCGAGTCCGCCATTATCATCAACGTTGGATAGTAGTACCTTTGAAAAGACATCTCAACCGTCTTCGTCATCCAGTAGCTATGACGATAGCCTGGACTTTCGTCATCCCAAAGGAAGAAGTCAACAACATGGAAGAAATAATACAACAGTCGTTGTCGTAAACGGTTATTTCAATCCGGAGGAGACAGCGGCTAAAATCCAGTATGACAGTCTCCAACTGAGCGACTATTATGATTATGAGTGTTTGAGTGAAATTGATTTGAACAGTGAGAGCAGTGAAGAGTCCTTAAGTTTGCTAATTTCTCGAGAGAAAAATAAGGCTATTTTAAGTCTTGTGAATGCTGCTAATACAGAAGGGTTGGGAGAAAATGAATTGGACAGTTTGGACTTGAGTTTGTTTGAAAGAACGCGAAGTAAAACAGCCTACTCTGGTGTAGGCGTGAGGAGACCGATGGGGGATCAAGGGAAACAGAAAGAGGAACCTTTGTACGACACCGTTTGCGTAGAAGAAAACAATGAAGATAGATCTAGAGAGGCAAATTGCAATAGTTCCCAGTCGACTGGCACAAATTGCGTTAGTGCTTGGAGTGATGCTGGAAGCGAATTTGAATTCATGGCATCTAACGTCATTACAAGTAATTTTAAAAGAAAAGATACTCATTTTCTCTCTCTCTCTTTTTGTAATTGACTTTGTTGATGAGGAAGTCTAACGACAGACAATTTAAGTTGGTCCTATTTCCCCATCTTTACGGTATGTAGAAAGAAGCGTGACCCACGAATCGAGAAACGAGAGAAAGGCTAAATTATGGAAATGGGAATTTTATGACTAACATTAAAATTCTTACATTGTTTCACTTCCCTCACTGTCGCAAGTCGCATCATCGTCATGGCGCACAAGAGGAGATTGACTAATGACAACATTTTCTCATTCTGAGAGTCACATTTCAGAAAGATTAAAATTGCCAAGATATTTACAAACTGAGCAAATGATCATTCGTTACATGAGCAATGGATGTTTTGATTGAATTTGAAAAAGAAATTTAGAATGAACTTGATTGATTAATTGTATTTTGGACTTTTTGTTGCCATCGCAAGTTCAGTTCATTCATCTTGGATTCTAATCATTTACCCTAACAAAGGAGAGTGGGGCTATGTGATGTAAAAACCGATACACTTTTCTATCCAAGAGAAAATGACCGTAATCAAGTTGTCTAACTCTTTCTTTTCATCGTTTCATATATTCACAACTATAACAGTCCATAATAGCACTTAATGATTATGTTTTCATTGTCATGAATATTCTGTATGAAAATAAATTATACAATGGTGGTGGCTGACAGATTCATTTATGTTTTTTTTTCAGATCGTGAAATTATCATGGGACATACACCAAGAGGCAACCCCCCAGATGTGGATTGGGAACCGTACTTTTGCGTGTTGAATCAATTGGATCAAATTTTCACCACTTATCGATGCGAGGAAATGGCTGTAAGTAAAATTCTTCCTTTTAACCTACATTAGTGAACTTCATTAGACAGTCTTCCACTATACTTTCCTTGCGTGCATTGCATTTCTTGTGAAGCGTGTCAGTCCCACAATTTAACAATTGCAATGGACGTTATTTATATGGTGGGATAATTTATGGAGGGTGATTAAATTGGTTATTGAGTATTGTGTTCGGGTTTACTATACAATGAAAGTGCGTCGCTGATACTTATTAATCTTGATTTACGATCTGGAAGCACCACTTTCATCGTTACCTTTCTGCGTCCACGACGGCATCGTGTTCTCATTTCTTATCAGACCCCACCGATCGTCTTTATAACGCCTGACATTAAAACCTAGCTTTTTAAACCGATTGTTTACGCACTCCAAATGTAGATAGCTTGATTGGTACTCATAAAAATGTATAGCGTCAGCTTCATATATCCCATAAATAATTCGTCATTTATGATGGGCAATTTAAGCAGGCATACAAATAAAATACGTGGGTGGACACCTCTTCTCAACAGGATGCTCAAGTTATTTCTATTGTCAACATTGTCAAGAATAAATATATTCCTTTCAAATTCAAGAGACTTATCATTTAATGAATGAGTGATTTATTGGGAGCATGCAGTTCCCCTTGTTTTGTGACCTGGTCAGAATTTGATTTGTTGGTATCAGAAGACCATCAAGGAATTAAATCATATCGGGTTTAGTTCTCTCTATGTCAATAATGCGATTGAAATGTAGGTTGCCCAATTTGGCTATAAAGTTGATCATGATGAATAAGAGAGCAGGGAAAAAATAATGGAATTGTCAGGTAAAAGTATGTTTGATTGACGTTATTAAGCACAACCCTAAAACTGTGCAAATTGCGTTGGTGTAAATATTTAAGTCGAATTATTAGCCCCAATTGTTGTAGCATTGTCTCTGATTATGAAAATAAGTAAACAGTACTTATATGCACCATCTGCTAATGAAAGAAGCTTAGGTTTATCTGTTCGGCACGTCGTCAAGCAGAAGCATTTCATCGCTAATGAGATAATGCAAAAAAGCGTTGGAGGGGTTTATCGCAAAATACAGCAGCAGTTGTGTTGAGTTTAGAGAAGAGAAGCCATTGTATGCATTGAACAGGCTACTTTAATTTCAAATTGAAGCATTGTTTTAAAAATTAATTTCCTTCCCTTCTCATCATGCAAAATACCTTTTTACCCGTTCATTTCATGGTTGGTTGCTTCTGTCGATAACGGTCCTGCGAGAGCAGTTACACATCCAATGTCAATGTGATGCAGAAATGTGTGGATTTATTCATTCTATGCACTGGTTTTTATTCCTCTTTTCTTGGTGTTGCTCTAGAACTGTGTGGTGATAAAGAAACTGTTGTGATAAAAGAAACAAGGCCTCATTGATGTATTGTATTGTGGTGATATGCAATGCTTCATTGTTCGTTCAACATTGTTTTACCACATGAATTATCTTTTATTCGTGTGGATGCGGTTGAACCAGACTATCACCATGCAATTCAGGAAACGGTCGTTGAATTGCACACTTAAAGTTGTTGTTTTGAAGACAGTTAAATCCCTTTTTCTTCACAACAACAGAGTAACCTTGATCCTAGCTTCGAATCTCAAAGGAAAATACATTTTTTGAATGGATCAATATGCATAATGAGAATAAAAGTTATATATGTGGCATATTGTGCAATTTTTATGTGTAAAAATAGTCTTTAGTCTAGTTCCCCTCCTACTAGTCTTACATTATGAACCTTCGACTTTTGAGGAAGTGAGAAATTCTCAGTTACCGTTTTCTGGACAATAGTGTATTAATGTCAGATGACATCAAAGGAACAAGATTGGGGAAAGATTTTGTTTACGACTACAGCCGTATTGTGCATTTCATGACGTTTATCATTTATCTCCTGCGCATTCAATGTGGTGAATGAAGCGGTAGTTCTGGGGGGAACCACTTTAGCTTTGTTATGAATTAAATTTATGCGTGATCTCAGCCTGGTTTTAAAGTCATGTTGGAGTTTGGTTACTTTGTTATTATTACACTTTTATCATTCATGAAATGCGACCACAAATGACGTTATTTAGGATGTGGTGGTGGGGTTTGGTATTTATCCACAGGAAAATCTACTGTATGCAAAATTCGGACGTTGTTTAGTTTTAGTCTCCGTTGAGCGAAATTGCAAGATTGTTGAGATC
>JAQIWU010000498.1:0-25509 GCA_034696445.1 Isotomiella minor
TGCACTGATCCCTCTGTGCTCTGTCCATCCGTCCAGCCAAATCACCATTTATTATTTGTGGCTCTTTATCCGCGTAATTTACAATTTTCACCATGATGCTAATCATACCTTGTCAGTCGAACAACTTTAGCTGACCAAGCATAGCAGCGGGGAAACTAACGTAAATCTGAACAAGATCCAATGGATAATAATAAGCTATAACAACCAAAGATTATAACTACTAAAAACCTTCGTTCTTGTTAACCTGTTCCTTTCATGTCCACTTTTTCAAAGATCATCTTTGCATGAAACCTGTCGTTTTTGGTGTAAGACGAATCTTTGAAATGTAAAGTTCTTTCATCAGGGTTATGCACAAAATTCCTTGTAGGCATATTTGGAATTTAATGTTGCATTTAAATTGAACCATTGGCTGGAGGGGAGCAGTAGACCAGACTTGTTTGTTCCTTACTTTGTGTACACCTGTCATATGGAAGAAATTAGCTCTCGTTTAACTTTTGATAGATTTCTGATCCTAATCATCTCCGATTTATTATCTTCGCGGGATTAAAAAAAAGTTGTGTGATAGGTGGAGTAATGCAGCCTGGAAATTTGTAACTCCTGCAGTTCAAGATTCTTGTTAAATTAGTTGAGAGAATGTGACAAGCCTCTATATTCTTCATACATTCAGCATTAAAGACATGACAAGAAAAACCTGGTCTGTCAGCGTGCGTTGATCATCGTCAGCCAATCAAAATTCTCAGGTTCAAATCCTCACTGAATAAAAATTAAATTGGCACATCATGCAGCTTTTGAGAACCTATCTAATGTGAATCTGACCATTATTCCCGAATGCATTATTAGGTTTTATGCGATGCCAAACCTGCCTGCATGAATGCATGCGTGAATGCATATTTATTACCGTCAGTCAGTCATGTCAGGGTGATATCAATAACCCCACATATCCTCACACTAAAAATGTGTATGTGCTCCTTATTATCAGCATAATTTTAAATACAATGGGCAAAAGGTGTCAAAATATTTTCATCAATGTAACAACTCAACTATATTCTCGTCTCGTCTCATCATCGCATCGCATCTTGGTAGTTTGTTATTTCGATTGTCGAATGACACGCTCACTTAATAAATAATGTATTCCTCTCACTGTTGTCTTTCCCTCATCCTTACTTACTTACGCCACTCATCCCATTGTTTTCTGGCCTGGGTGGATTACAATGATGAAATAATTTCATATTCCTATTCATTCATTTCACTCAATCCGTCGTCGTTGAGGCAGCAACACCACCATCCGCCTTCAACAACGGGCAAAAACATGAATTGAAAACCAATGTAATAATCTACCTCCTGTTTTCTCCGTCTGCCATTTCCCACTTACTTTTACCCAGCAAGTTTAAGGTTCGGAATGCACAGAGTCGAGTGTAAGCAAGTAATGCAGCGTAGCCCTCCTCATCTTTCTCACTTGGTTGAATTTGAATGCTAATGAATGATTTGATTCGAAAATTCAAGAAGATGCTTCACGTCTTCTTCATTTGCGGCATGGCGTGAATAATAATTTGATTTATGCCTAAAAAGATGAACATTCTCAAGAAGATATCTTGGCTGGCAACAGCCAAATTGGGGTTTTTGGGATGGAGAGTTGGAGCAAGGTTGGATTTGAATAGAACCCGGCATGATGATGGTGATGGCATATGGCTTGATTTAAAACATGGTGTTGAATTGCATGGTTAAACATGTAACAAGTAAATTAAGTCAAGATTAAGTATTGACAGTTTTGACAGACAAAAGCGAGTCATGAAAATGGAACAATTTGAATAAAAAAAACAAAGAGACACATAAACATTCTATTGAGACAGCTTGTAAAGAAGAAGGGTAAGATTTGAATTTGAATTTGGTTTTAGATTAATTTGAATGCAACGGGGCGCATATTACGCATGCATGTTTTTGCTCGCTGTTAAGAGGAACCACACCCAAGAGAATACAAAGCAAAATAACAATAAGACAGAAGTGCCATAGCATTATTAAAGGTGGTTGATTGCAGTTTTAGCACTTGACATGCCACGTGTATCATTGCTACTTCTTCTTCACCCCTCTCTCATCTCACGTATTCGATTCATATCACATACTCATATTATTATGCAGAATTTGTATTGTGGTATTATATAAGTCATTAAGAAGCTGAGAGTGACTGGGTGGGATCAAGAGTGTACAGAGAATTTGAATTAAGATTGGCAAACATTTTAAGCCCAGGCTCATTCACATTCATGTCACCTACTACAGCATCCTAGGCCAACTAAATAATTTTCTTCTGGGAAAGCAAAGCCAAGTATTTTGTAACAACAAGTAAAAAATGTAATAAAGTAAGACCGACAGGACGACAAAGACCAAAAAGCCAAGAACATAATAATAAGTAAGGAGGAGGATGACTTTTTTGTAAAGTGCAGAAGAAGACTGATACAAGAACCCATCCAGCCCCAACCAACCGGTTAATTTATTTAGGGATAGAATATGCTTAAATCTTTCACTCCTTGATAAAGCAAATCAATGATTCAAATAACATAGTGAGCAATAAATAACATGTAATTTTAACAGGAGGTAGAAATTAGGAGTGGAAGGATAAAATGGATTAGATGTTGAGAGTGAGATTAAGGGTTGTGTGTGTGAGAAAGGATAATTCAAGGTGGGTTGCATAGAAGAATGGAAACCACGTCTCTTATTGAAAGCAGGTTGTTCATTCAATCCAAGTCCAAAAGATTAAAATTGCCATATTCTCATTCCTGCCTGACTGACTGGAGCAATTATTATGGATGATGAAACCCTCCTCCTCCTCTCCTAACTAATAACTAATTTGTTACTTAGCCTTCTAACCCTCTATTATTTAATCTGGCAGGCAGGCTTTGAAAAACTGGAAATAAATAGTTGCTAGTGCATAAAATCCGATGATGATGGCGATAGTCATCCTTAGGAGAAAGAAAGAGAACCCAGCCCGCCCAACCTTAATGGAAATTTATGCGGTATTAATAATTGCTATTTGCTATGCTATGTGATGATGATGATGATGATGCTGATGGTCTGGACAGGACAAGTCAAAGCAACAATGGGCACAATGAGCATATCAATTATCCACGCTAGGCTTGAAGCAAAAAGACTTTTAAAACATTATTTTTTGTTTCGTGGGCAGGGCGTGTAAATTGTGTAGACAACAAAAGGAGAGAGAGAAAGAGAATAGAATACTAAATTGAACAACTGACTTAACCACTGTTGTAACATAACTCATGACTCATGGCTTAGGTGGACCTGACATTAAAAAACACCGCATCAAGAAAAATACAAATTGCTAATGGTAGTGCAGTAGTTTAGTTGGTAGTCTGTTGTTGAAGCACTACCTTCCCACCTCTACCTCTTCTTTCTCTCCCATCACCTATTCTTATAATTTTTATATTCCATCCCACGACTATACGACTCAGGTCGTGTTAAGTATTCTTTTATCATGCTCATAAAGTAATTCGTCTGGCCAGGGTGCAAACATTTGGTCGTTATTAGAGTCTTTAGCTTTTTGCAATTCTGTCATACAATAACGATAATGATAGTCTTTATCCATCAACCATTTATTTCAGTTTGCCAAAAAATGAAGTGAATTATTATTATTGATGCCAGCCAAGCAAGGCATCATTTTTAGGTCTGTGAATTTTTATGAATAATATCATCTCTTTCCTCGTCGTCGTCGTTCCATAACTGGCTGATGTGATGTGCTAGATTTTGTGATGCCATGGCTCCAGGCGTTGAGTTAGATGAAGAAGATCTCTCGCATACCAACAACAACAAGCCATCCATGACACGACGTACTTGGTATTCCTTTTTGAGCACTTCTTTTTTTACCAACTTGAATAAAATTCATTCAATCCTTTTCCACCATCATATCATAATGTAATGCCTCTTGGCATTTTTCTGATCTGAACAAGTTAGTTAACGCCATAGTAAGCAAGAAGCATCATCGCTATAAACAACATCCCAGAATAAGAAAAGCCACTTGGTATAATAACTCCTGATTTTGCCACTCTTTTTTTGGATTTGGAAGAAGCTTAAAAAGGGAGAAAGTAGGGAGAGGAAAACCCAGGCAGGCATGACTTGACTCTCTGAACTTTTTATTCCATGCTTGCTTTGCTGCTACGGAGGTGATATTATAGTCGACTGTTGATTTGATTTGATGGTTGACGTTGATAATCACAATGAGCCATCAAGGAAAATAATACGCATGAAATCTTATTATATTGTGGCCACATAGTCAGAGAGAGAGAGAACTTTTACCTCGGATGAATAGATGATGGTGGGTTTGGTGGTGTTGGCGTTGGTTCCTAATCCGTATTCTTTATTTGAAGAAGCATCCAAGCTCATTTGTTAGCATTAGCTAACCTGTCTTCTCCTACAAGTCGACACAGTCAAGTCAAGTCACCTTCTTCTCTCTCCACTTTGTGTCAGCCACTATCTCAAATCTTTTCTCGATATTAAGTCAAGATAAGTCTGTGAAATGTCAAGTCAAGCTTCTCTTCTTATTCTTCTTCTTCCTCCTTGTCTGTCTGAAGAAGAACAACTTTTACCCTCTTGCATATACATAATGAAATGGAAAAGGATGAGGATGAAAGAGTTAAGCTCTTATCTGGACGCTGTCTCTTAAGGCGAGTTATTTAAGGGGAGGAGAGGATGTGGTGGTGGGGGAAAAAGAACACGGAGTCAGAGCAACTCTTAGATTTTTAGATTCAATCAAATTGACTTTGAAGTATTACACGGGTTTTGACACGATGACTAAGTAACTAAGTAACATATCCTGCGCGTTACACCATTTTTTACATTCCAAAGAAGGAGCGACCAACGCAAACAAATGAAAGAATAAATTACCAACTCACCGCTGGCTCTTTGTGACCATCCAACCAACCCACCTTTGATGAAGAAGAGAGAAATAGTTTTTTAACAAGTTCACTGAGGTTCAATTATTATCATATCTATTTATTCAACACAAGACTGATGATGATGACATGGAGAGATTCATCTCTCTTCACGTTCACCACCACCACCACCCCGCCTTCATCTCCATTTCACAAACTCATTAATGCCGTCCAATAATTACTACATTCCTCTTTTAATCGAGTTCATAAACCCGTTCATGTCATTATTATAATTTTATTTTCCCTTCTTGCCTTTTAGAATTACTTATCCATTCATTTCAAGCGCATAAATAAATGCAATCATCCTTTTTCAATCTACGTTGTCTTCGTTGCCATGGAATTTATTTCGATATCTTCACGCTTTGTTAGAACGCTCCTTGACAGTGAGATTATTCGTGGGTTTAACTATCCGAAGGTAAATAATACTCTTAAGGTTGCATAAAACTACAATTTAAGTGATCCTGACGTAGCATTCTTCAAGGACTTGTATGAATTATAGTAATTATAAATGCTTATTTTTATCCCTGCTAAATTTGGGATTTGCCACGGTTTAGGGTGTGCGTGGATAATTGTCAGATTACAGCCTAGGCTCAATACTACTACGGACCACTTGCGGTCGCGCATTTGCATTGATAAAAAGAACACATAAATGAAAGGCTTAACAGAAGGATGTAATTGCGGAACAAATGAGCATGTATTTTCCAGCAGTCAGCTTATAACTGCAGAAATCTGCATCTTCGGCAAGTTCAATGAATTGCATAATTCCATAACATGACATGCCAGAACGGTAACTACATTAGCCAAGCGTGTCTAATAGTTATACCACGTTTGTCGGGAGATTTTTAGCGAGTAGTAACTAACTCCATTATATACGACTGTAATTATTCATACCTTATTGTTTTTAGCTTAGAATCGCAAGAAAGAAGTCAAGTCATTGTTTGGTCTTATCAGCACCAGTGCATTACGCTTCTAGCAAATTAAATGCCATTATAAAGGATGAGTGTTATGGCAACTAGAGTTGCGTTTTTTTAAATCGCACTTTGTTAGCTATGTTCCTCCCACACAAAAGGCAAAAGGGAGACAAATGACAACAGCTCAAGCTAAGCTTGCTGCTAACGCTACATTTGTTCATTCAACTACTTAATTATAAATGTTTGATGTCACTGCAGTTTGTAATAATTTAATGGTCCCCTCATGTCTCTTAAGTCCTTTTATCCCGTCTCACCTCTTTGTTGGCGTTGGCGCAATGTGGCATGGCTTGGTCCCTAAGAATGGGTGTATTGAGTACTATAAGGATTTTATTCGGAGAAGTGACTTTATAAAGAAGAAGAGACTTTGAGAGAACTTTTTTGTCTCACTTCTCTTCTCTTCTTTCGCTTTTGAGAAGATCTCGGAGGATACAGACTCCAACGGCGTGACAAATTCACACATCATTGTCCCCACTTTTTGCACAACATCCACAACATTACATTACATTGCGTTTTAGATTCTGTCTCATCCCATCTCATCTCATTTATTCATGTCATCTTACTTTGGTTAAGTGTATAAACCATAGGGATATCAACCCAGCCAAGTCAACCATCCCACACGAAACGAAACGATATAATACTCTTTTCAACTCAACCAATCCACTCATCTCCTCTACACTTGTCACACAATAAAGTTTGTCAAGTGTCTCTGACTCTTTTGATACGACAAAACCATATCCTCAGCTCACTCACTCAGTCAGCAAGAGTACCACATTCAGAAGAATCGCTAACGAAATAAATAGAGAAAAGAAGTGAAGTGAAGTGGAGGCATTGTCTGGCGAATTTATAAAACTGTCATGTTTTATATTGCCACCACCAAACCAAACTTTTTAACACTTGTAAAAATAGACTTACACACTCAAAGCAGTAAGTTGTTTGTTCCCCTCTCGTCCATCTAGTAGATATGCCTCTTCCGATTTTTTTTTGTAGACGGAGAGCAAAGTCAGGCCATTTATACAAAGAGTAATGCTGATGTATTTATTCATTCAATTTGAGATTATGGTTAGTTTTCTGAATGTGTCCACATAAAAGAATGAACTCCGTTTGTGTGCAAAAACTATTTGATGATACGACACCACCATCATATTAATTGCGACGTTTATTGCAAATCAACTGTGGAGTCTCACTACTGCTAATATTTAACGCATTGGTTGTAAAATATGTTGTTTCCTACTGAATATATTGAATTGCAGATATCACAATTTTTTTTAAATATTTCGAACTCGCGTGGCACAACCACCCGAATTAATTTCATCTCACATTACAATTGATTATCAACATCCATAGTTTATGTCATTGTACAAATTTAATTGCACTTCTGACTTCTGCCACGCAGGAGTTCAGAAGGCAGCATTGTTTGGGAACAAGTTAAGTTAGACTAAACATTTGCTTACAATGGCACCATCAAATCAAATCACGATTTCGCAAATCATCGTTAAAAGCATGTAAAAATAATTCCATGGCAAACACTTATTTTTGCATTTTGAATGCTAAAACCCGTATGTCGCCGTAGTCATTATAAAATCATGATATCAGTGACTGTAGTTTTTATGTTTTGATTTTGGTTCATGAGTGTTTTATAAATGTCAGACAAGCGTACAATTAAAAGTTTACGTTTTGATAAAGAAGAACATGGGTTTTCGAACAGAAGGCTGATGATGATGACGAGACGAGACGTCAGAAGATGAGTTACCCCAACAACAATTGTATGAATGACTGACATGACATGATCCACTTTAATTTAGAGTTGGATAATTCTAACACAAAATTATCATTCATACATTTTGTCCCACCATGAACTCACTGACAGCTGAGTTATCTTGCGGAATTATGAGTTTATTGAATCAATCGTCATTTCTCCATGCTGCAATTTAATGAATGTTGATTCTCTTCATTCAATTTTTATTGACGAAGGTAAAAACATAATCTTCAATGGGAGGCAAAGGACAAATAAATAATCGAACTCAGATACTCCCAGAGATGCAACCGTGCAATTAATTCCTCTGTATTCAGGATTGAATTTACGAAAAGTCATAAATAATAATTTTATTACATGGATTATGTGATTCAAAAACGTGGTCCATTTCGAGAGATAATTTTTAATGCTTCGCTTAATCTGCGTTTTTAGCTCAACTCAAGTAGCAATTACGGAAGCTCATTTTAGTGTATGCGAAGATAAATTGGCACATGCAAATCTCCTTTTTGTAGGATGGAAAAGTTAAGCACGACTAACTGGTGAGTCAATAATTGTATTGACTTGACTTTTCACCTATTTATTTCTTTGGTTTAGTTTACACATGAGCAGTTTCTAAATGTCTTCGTGCCTGAGAATATTGTAATTTTGAACTTTGCTTTTTAATATTTGCCAACTGTGTTTGCAAAATATTTGCCAAGTTATTGAACTTCTATATTGATTTTTTTCTCAACCTTTCTTTTTTGCTATTGCCATTATTGTTAGCATGCTCGACCCCCCTGTCGTCTTCCTTCATCATTATTACAGTTTACAATATAATTTATGTGAGCAGGTAACGTTCTTTAAAGAATTAATTGTAATTTGAGATCGATGACAGCCCAGCCCATCTACATTAAATTATAGTGGTGGATGCCATTTGTGCTTGGAAATTGGTATGAAAAGAGTAACTAATATCAACTCACACCGTCATTAATGGCTCACGTCGTGCCTCAAATCTTGAATTGTGAGTTGCCTTCTCCATTTTTTCTTGATAATCGCAATCATTAAAATAGGTAGAGGGAGGGTTATTTGCTTTCTAACTCGAGTTTACAATTGCGATGGCAGACAAAGAGCATTTGGAGGTAAGAACAAATAGCCTTAATTTTAATGAGGAGAAGAGAGAGAGAGAGAGAGAGAGAGAGAGTAATGTAATCCGTTGGTAGTGGAATGGTGACGAAATGAACATATTAAACCAGTTTATGCATGGCAAGCTGATGTTTTAGGGAAAATTTATGATAAAAAAAGTTCCTATTTGTTCATTAATAATCAGCAGACAAGTCAGGAGTGGAGTCTTCTTGGGTTATCTAATGTTTATCTTAACGAGGTGTACATGCTGCGCGTCGTTAAATTACAACGGATTCTAGAGTTTATAAAATAGAAAAGAATGTGAGTAGAATTAGGTGTTGCCATTTCACATTGGTCTTTTATCCTGCCTTACAAAGACATTTTTTAATTTGGACATTAATTCCAAGAGAAATGATATTTTTCGGAGATGCAAACATTACTTTATGCAAATTGCGAATGCTATAGTAGACCAGAACGAAGGGTAAACATTTGGCAGACGTCTCTTGCATTTTGCTTCGTTATTGCTTTCGTTTGGTTGGAGGTCTCCTCGTTCAACTTTCTGGCAGTTAATTACGGACTATAATTAACCCTATTTCATCAGCAAACGTCTCCCATGTCACGCTCATCATTTTTCATTTTCACCCTTTCAATGTGTGGTCTCAGCCTGTTTCTCCTTGACCATAGAGCTTGAATTCCAATTTATTATACCATTCGTTGGTCTTCATTGTCTTTTCCTTGGTTTTACCTTCTTATTGAATTATCGGTTTTCAACACGAGCTTTGTCCTAGGAACAACAAAAGGGAAAGACTGAAATCTTTAAACGCAATTATTTCTAGTAATGGCCAAAGTTCCATTTATTGGATTAATACAGCTGCCGGCACTGTCAGTCGTACAGCCTTTTCCTACTTACCCAACCAGCAGTTTTTTCTTTTAACGATTGGAAGAGGAGAAAGCACACGGTGCATGTATGGTATGGCATGACACGGCAAATGGCATGATTTGATACAACAATGACATGACAAGTGGACATAAACAATTCACAAACTTTCCTCTCGTTTTTCCCTTCTCAGAGACATAATGCAATCAATATGTTTCCTTCAATGTTCTTGTCAGAGTCAAGTGGTTAACTTACTCTGCTGAAACACGCAATGCAATGTAGTTCAATCCAATCAAATAAAAAATACAATCAACTATCGATTTTGCCTTCCTCTTTTTTCCTTTGCTCATTCTTCACCCGCCTTTGTCGGCAAACTTTAAGAGGTAGTACAGTTTGTTTTGCATAAGTAAAACCACTATTGCATATTGATCTCCCTGTTTTTTTGGGAACACGACGGAGAGACTGGAGAAAATCGTGTGTTTGAGTTGATGCAACAAATATTTGATTAGGCAAGAAAAAACGGAAAGATACTACATATTGCATGAATAATGAACTATGAATAAATGTTCTCATAAAATGAATAAGTGACTCTTTCTTCTCTTTACTTGTATCGCGGTTTTGATGAAAAATAATAATATTAAGCAAGGAGTTTCTTTAATGCTAGACAGCCTTGAACCAAATTGTAATTAGGGAGAAATTTCTCAGTATTAAAGGTCAGAAGAAGGAGATGAAGAGGAGCTCAATTGAATTAAATTAATGCAAGTTGCAGGGCATGACGAGTGAGTAATTTAACCCAAATACATTATTTATGGAATTGGACGTCTTCCAAGTAAAGCTTAAGGCCGACTTTTGACTCATGTTTTAGTGGGATAACTTGAAAAGTTAAGAAGGAAAGTCAATAACTAATATTCTTTAGAAAGACAATCAAACCAACCTCACAACAGCACAACATAAACAAAAGAAAGCGTATGTATTATGTTACCAAAAAAGTCCCGTTTATATAAATAAAGGATAAAGTGGGGAATCTAATAATAAATACATTTTCTTTTCTGTTACAGCCTGAAGCTCGAATGTGAGAAACTGGCCAGTGAAAAGATAGAGATTCAACGCCACTATGTCATGGTAAGTTTTCACTTTTACTTTCACCATTAAATGATATCACGTTACGCATTCATTCTTATGTGGGTGGTCTGCATACATTCATGTATTCATTAATCGAAATAACTGGAATAAAATCCTTTGGAATGTGTGGTGGTATCTCACAATCAGGTAATCGGAATCTGAAAAACCTGCTGAATCTTTGTATTTCCTCTCTTGCTTTTTAGAATTTACCTACAAAAAAGCAACTAAACTAATTAGGAATGCAAAGTAAGAACTATAAAAAGAGTTCTATGTGGGAGTGTAGGTGTATCGATGACAGTCAGCCTGCAAAAGGTTTTTTTGTACATCGTTGGCCAGAGTGAATGGCACTCAATCCACGGTACAGACAAATGCACATTTTCTTTATGTTTGGGTCTAATCAATTATGCTGTATTTTACTTCTCTCTGTGTCTCTGCTCCGTGATACAGACAATTTGTATCTCATCTGGTGTTCTATTTTCACCACACCACACACACAAATTATTCAATGCACACACACAACCCACCAGTCTCATCTAGCATTATGGAGGTTCAGTTGGCACAACAACAATACAAAGAACAGGTTAACACACCAAACTCTCATTCATTCCAATTCCAATGTGAATACGATCCATTTATTTCTTTTGTTTTCTCTCTTTTTATTTATTTGGACCCTCCGTTTTTTATACTCGACTCGTTACTACGTGAAAGACTAACTAAATAATGGCATGGCATGTTAAGTTGGTGTGGATATCCATCCATTTAATAGTACAAATCACTCAAATCCTATTGTTTCCTATGTTCTCCTTTCCATTATATGCCGCATTTGTTTTGTTTGTACATTAGTAAAATAGATTGGCAGCTTTTTACGAAATTCAATTCCCAATCCACCTCTCTTCATTCATTTATCCCACTCTAAATCCTACACACAGACAGAGCAAAGCAATCATTCTGTTCTATTCTAGTATTTATCTACATATTTTATTCAGTTAGATAGAATAGATTCTTCTACAACTTTAAATCCAACTCCCAAACACTGAATGTGCTAGGATAGCTAAGCTATAGACATGCCACGGGAAGATAAAAGTTTCTGTCGCTTTTCTACCCCTCTACTTTCCCTTCATAAATATGCAACAAACCAGAGTTTTGTTTGAATTTCAAATTTTGCTTGAACATTACATATTCCTCGTCTGTACGACCATAGAACTAGGTATGTCGTTTAGGGTCGTCCAACAGTTCCAAAGACTTTGAAAAGAGTCAGCTTAATCCTTCTTTAATTTAATGGAGGTAAGTAAAGGTCATGCACTAGAGAAATGCAAGCACTTTTCCCTTCCTATTTATGCAGTATATGAACCTGAAAAGATTCTAATGGACTGCTTTTTTGTCTCGCTTGCCCATTGCTTTCTTCTGTATCATGTCTTGGGGGTAGAGGAGAAAGTTAAGTAAAGGGAACACTTTCAAAGTAACTTCTTAAGGAGTAAAAGAAAGAGGGTTGCAAGCAGTGCATTTGACAGGGGGATTATGACTTCACTTTCGTTTCCATCCAGCTATTCTTATTTCAGATTTTGTGATATGCATTATTAAGACATGCATAAAGGAATGAAAATATTACGAAAGACTTTCTCTTTTTTCACCCTTGTGTGTCGTTATACGTGTGTATGTGTATCTAAGAAATCTGATTGTTCTCGTTTTTGCTTCCCTCATTCGTTAGAGAATGTATCAAACCAATTCCGGATTGTGTAGACACTCATAAAATTCATATGCGTAATGTTCTACCGCGTAAAGATATCAGACGAGGTTGCGTGCTGTGACAGTATCATTTGACATCATCGGGGTCCTCCAGTGGAGTCTGTGTTGGTGAGTGAAAGACGAGGATAAAGAAATAAGATTTGAATAAAATGGGATTAGGCTCTGCTGTCTTGTCTATCTTGGCTCGCCTCGCTTTCCCCATCCTCCAGCATCATCTGTATCCTCCTCATCCCCACTCAGTCGGTTTTCCTTCGCTTCAATAGAAAATCCTAATAAATTTTGAATGCACCGTTAAGCTACTTTTCTTTTTCCTTTTTGAATACATTGTACCTGCCATTCTCCTCTCACTGGTAAGAAGAGGGGGAGGGGGAAGAATGAGATAAAGAGTAAAACTGGCAAGACATTTTCATGACATGACACCCACCACTATATAGTCTACCGGCAGTATAATACCATCTTCACTAAAATGAGACAAGGGGGAATTAGGAAGGAGATCGATTTCATGCGATTTTTGGGATCTTCCTTCCCTCTTTCTATAATGCATAATGCTCAATCCGTAAAAGAAGCAAGTAACTATTAATAAACTAGACTTGGAATGTTGCTAAATTATAAATTAAAAGAGACTAAGGTCTATGGAAATGGAGACGAGAATTGATTATTTAAATTTTTGTAGATATCTCCTACGGCAAAGATGCATATCATGATATTTTTCCATTCTTTTTTCTTTCTTTCATGAGAAGAATTCACTTTCACCAAAGGGAAAGCTCTTCTCTTCTCTTTCGTAACTCAATTCCCAAGAGAGCTTTGTAGTCTATAAACACAAAAGACTCAAATATAATACTAGTGTGAACGTAATACTACTTGTGTAAGGGCTAGAAAGTCTACCCACACATAATTAAGTAAGTTAATACCGTTTTCCGTTTAGTTCCCTTAAACTTTTTTTGACTTGGCGAGTAAGTGAGGCAAGTCATTAGAGAACTTGTAATCTACTCAACTCAACAAAAAAGAAAGTAGAAGAAAGAGAGTACCTCTAAGAAAAGAAATGAAAGACGGAGAAAAATTCCAAATTTCCTCCAGTCTGGAGAGAGAGTCTCTACTTACTTAATGCGAGATCTAATTCTAACTTTTTGTCTTCTTATCTATGTCGACATTAAAAAAGGAATAAAAGAACATCTTGACAAGAAGATGAAGTGAAGTGAATCTTATGTTCGACTCTATACCCTTTCTCTGCTCAGTCCATATCCATCTAATCTGCACTTTGTATATAAAAAACTTTCTCCTTTCCCCATCCTTATTATTCCAACTTCTTTTTACTTTCCTTTGCTTCGGTCTCTCAACTTTTTTTATAGCAAAGCCTAATGCAATAAAATCTTAAGACCTCTAAAAATCTTTAAAATTCAGATTTTGTTGAATAATTTTGTGGAGATGAAATGAAGTGGAGTGAAATGAGTTGTAAATTACGTGCGAAAAGGATCAAAAAGTTTTTTTTCAGTGAGTTGGCTATGAACTGGGTTGGAGAAAGTTTTGATAAGTCTGTGGAAAAAGGAGTATCTGTGAATAGAAAAGAGTATACGAGGTACTTGCAATGTGCCAGAAGGAAAGTGAGATCTGAAAGCCAGCCGCCTTGCTTCATTTTGTATGTCATATCGCCGTACGTATTAACAAAAGCGTCAGAAGAGGATTGTCCAAAAAAGTTTTTACAGCAAGCAATAAGAAATCTGCTCATCGTCTTCTCATCTTCTTCGTCTGGTCTCCACTATTATTACGGCTATTACTGCATAATGGGATGAGAGAAAAGTGAAATGAGGAGATGATGATAGACCGACTAACTATGCAACCAAGCAAGAAAAAGAGTTCTTCCTTCATCCACTTTCTTTTTAGTGAAAATGATGACAGAGTTGTTCAAGTTATGTTAAGTAGGAAAAATATGCAAGACGATAAAAATTCTGGGGAAATTTTTAGGCATGGATGAGTGGAGAGTTTATGCGAAGGTTTTGGATTAGTCTGGGAGAAAAGAAGATCTTGGTTTATAGTATTTTAGAACTTTTCTTCCTTTCTTCTGCACCCACTTGAACTACGTCTGTAGTTTCATAACCTAGACAACGTACAACTGCTTCATTCCACCCACATTCTTTAGCAACAAGGAATTTCACTCACTCAAATCCACGACGTCAATGGTGAAAGCCTTATTCATTAGGGTTAAACTAACCGAGGAAATTGAGGAGGATTACCCAGAAATAAAGTCTTTTGAATTAAGCCGGAAATGGAATACCAGACAACTCTTTTCTATACCAAATGGAATTTCCCTGGAAGAAAAATATTTAATGCAAGAAAGAAAAATTCTCTTTCATTCCAACAAAATTGATGGCTCACTTTCTTTAAACAATGAGCAATTTATTTGTATCAATATTTGCTTTGCTATTTTTTTTGATCAGTTGAATACTTAGCGTCCCATTACACGGGCATTTTCAAACGTGAAAACATGCGATCAAAAAGTTTGTATATTCATTTGCAGGCTGGGCCATGAATGCCGTTATTATAAAAGGCATCAAATTGCAGTGTTGGCAGAAAGAAAGTGGAGTGAAGTGCAGTGATGTATGTAGCCATGAAGGATGTGAAAGCGGCATGGAGGATGCCTATGGAGTGTTTGAATGGTAGGAAAAGAAAGAGGGTGGCCACTGAAGCATGATGTGAGTGTTGAACTCAAGCATATTTTTGACTTGGTGATATGCAGCAGGGAAAGTTCAAACCATCAAATCTCCAAATGGTAATGTTGTGCCGTCAACCGGAACAACGCTCTTGCTTTCCCAAGCTTATCTTCACCTTCTTCTTCCCTTTAAAGGAAAAAATAAAAGAGGTGAATAAAAGGAACGAGTCACTTGCTCATAGTCTTACCGCCCAGCCCATTCCGGAGAAGGAGGAAACGTATAAAGTGCACCGGGGAAATGTGTAGTGCAACTTATCATACAAAACCCTCACAAATAAGCTCCAGGATAGGCGGCCATTATAAAAGGATGGGTGGCATTATATGTGGAATGTTGAAAGGTCGGTGAAAGCAGTAGTTTCTCTGCTCCATCACAACAACAACCATAAATGGTATAAAAAAGAAAGTCTCTTCAAACTCAACGAAGGGTTACATACCAACAACGGTAGTAGAGATGTTTTGCAGTGCTGCACACATTGAATAGAGATCACAATAATAAAAGAAAAGTTGGTAGGGTAGCACAATTTGTGTCTCTTTAAACTTTCCAAATCCGTTTTGACGAGATGTAACAGACCCTCGAAGCTGATTTGAAATTGTTTAATGATGTTTATTTAACCCTCTTCAGGTTTTCTTTTGTTTGCTTAAGCTATTTTCCAACATCAAACTGATTGGATTTTTAAAAATCAAAAATATTTCTATGATTGATCAATACAATCTTTACAAAACCGATGCCATTAATACTGTATCATAAAAGATTAATATTTCCTGTCAACTGATTGAATAACTTGCGCAAATCATGTTCAATACTGTAATTGTTATCCGGATTTACAATTTTATAGAAGGATGTGGCATTTTGATAGAATACCAAAAAGGTATACCAAATTTAAATCTGTACCGTGTCAAGGGTGTGAATGAGAAGTCCCATTTCATTTGACACTTTTGGAGAAGATTACGATCTCTGCCGTATCAAATATGCTTCTTTAGTAAATTCTCTTTTATAATCCCCATCTATCTTGTGCCATCTATTTACGCTGACTCTTCGTGAAGAAGAAGAGTGAGTGAATAAATAAATACTTCAAGTTACTTCTTTACTTTTGGCTCCTTTTTAATCCGATCTGATGAAGATTAAGAATTAGATGGATGGAATGACGAAGCCAAATTCCAAATTCCTCCCTCAAAATAAGTCACGCTTTGCTCACCTATTTAATGTTTAAATAAAGTAGAATAGAATGGAAAAGAATGAAAGGTTGTAATAAAAGGAAGTAAGTGCGAGATAGATTGAATGACGGTGGTATGGGGAGGAAGGTTATTTAACCATAGGTAAGCAGATAGTGGCACTAATTCACTTGACTATTTTCATTTTGGTTCTTCTTCGTCAGTGTGAATTGAGGGGCAGGCATTGCTATGGCAAGTCAAGTTTTAATCCTTTAACTGTAGTAAGTGGATAATGGGTTATATAACTTTAATCATCATTAATAATAATTCTATAATTCATAACTATCCTACTTATTTGTATACCTGTCAGTCTTTATATATACTTAAGTTTCTATTATCGAATCCACTTCCATTGTTCCCTTTTCTTTTCTTCTGAGGTGGATTGGATGGATGAAGCCTCGTCTGCCGTCAATAAGTAGGAGATGATGGAGTTTTTTTGTGTGTGTATCATGTTTTTTTATAAAATCTCCTCGGCATTGTTGTTTGGTTGTGTAAGGGATTAGTTGGCATTTTAACTTTGGCTGTCTGATATAAAGGATTAAATGGGAACTAGTCAGAAATAAGAATGGAGATGTAGCAGTGGGGGTTCCGCTATTAGCAGCAAAGTGACATGACATGGGCGATAAAAACATTCTTTCTGCATCAAATAACAATACCCACACAACACTGAGACTCTGTGAACGAGTTGATAATTTAAAAGCGAAGGAAGAAGATGGAAGGAAATGGAATCTAAGGATTATTAAAGAATCCAGAAGATTCAGGAAAGTCAGGCAGCAAAGGGATGGATGGTGGAAGAAAGAAGAATAGGTGACTATCACTTTCTTTCTTCATGCACTTTTTTAATCTCTTAACTACACAGCTTACAAACACTTGCCTAAAAAGTCTATTTATCGGTTCAGCGAGCAGCCAGTATTTACGCCAAGCCAACCAACCGCATATCTTTACAAATTGATTAGGACAACAACGAAGAAGGAAAATAGGAGGATTGATCAGCAATTTTCAGAACTGAGATCGTCATTTTTTATTTGAGAGTTTATTTTCATCCTGTGAATCATGCTTTACCCACAAATATTTAATCATCTGACGAAAGTTGAAGACCAAACATTGCTTGGACCAATTTAGATGATGGTTATTTCCACTCCACCGCACTTTATTTCTCCACCAAGATTCTATTTTTTTAAAGGAACGAATTAATTAAAACGAATTACTGTGATTCCGCTGAGTATGCTGATCCTTGATTGCGAAAAAGCGTGGTAAATTGCTCAAAGAAAAGTTTCTTTCTCGGGTTCTATTTCTTTCTTTCTCCTCATCGACTTAATATCAGACTTCCTCTTATGCAATCATTAATCCACATTATATTAAATCAAATTATAAAAGGTATCAAGTTGCGTTCATACAAATTAAAATTTAATCTTTCAACTTGCTTGAACCAAAGTGCCATTAACGAAGCAGTCGGTGGTCTGCTGGTCTGTTCATTTCTTTCTTTCTTTCTTTTCCTCTTTCATTAAGCTGTATTTTAATTTGCTTGATGAACACAATAAATACAATAAAGCTCCATTATATAACACAACCCTGCTCTTGATGATACACCTTGTAGTGTAGAAATAAGACACGGCTCCTACTCCAGCATTCAGTCAGAATTCATTACATTGCGTCTCATTCCCAGCTCATCATGCCATGAATGATAATTAATTCAAGAAGAAGAGGAGAGAAAAGAAAAGCAAAGCATGATGCGTGAAAAGGCAAAGAAAGAGAGGAGGAAGCAAAAAATTAGTTGAGTGAGAAGTGACGACGACGACGATGGCGTGGAGTGGAGGTAAATTGTGGTTGGTATTTAGTTTAATCTAAATCCTGATCTTGTCTTTTGTTGAATGTGTTCGTGGCCGTGGCGAAAATACCAAAGCATGATGAGTGAGAAAGACTGAAAAAAAACATAAAGAAGAATGAATTGAATTCTTAGGAAGAATGCATAAGAGAGGTGCTTCGTTCAGGATGGCGTGGGTTTAGGTTTAATTTACTCTGAATTGAATGAAACACTGACGTGAGCAATTTCTCAACATTTTATATTTTTTAGTTGGTGTGTTCCTTCAAAAGGTGGTCCAATCATTGTCATTAGTGAATTTGCAATGGGAGTGGAGATGAAGATTGTTGAAAGCAGAATCCTTCACACCACTCTAATCGACACAAATAACTTTTTGCACCTTCATTATACTGAATATTACCTCTCTTTGTCAATATTATATTGCCTGGAGTAAATTTCTTTTAAATGTGAGTAGTTTCTTCTTCATCACAAGACAAAGCCTGGAATACGCAAAGCTGTAGTCAAATGCCATGGGAAAAAAGGCAGACTACATTTTTTGCGCTGACCAAATTCAGGTGAAGCGTTGACATTCATTGTGCATCTCAGAGTTTAAACTTTGAGATAATGAATTTGTTTTTGCAAGTCGGACATAATTAATAAATGTTGTCAACGCCATCCTCTCACCCTTTGTGCAAATCGTAAATGTCATGTTGTTCACAAAGAAATCCCGAAAGAGAAGAAGCACTCGACTTTGCCCTCACCACCACAACTTGATGATTGCCAACCGAGTATCCGACGAGTGGATAATTACACTGAGGGCACATTGTCATTTTGCATATAACAACAATCCGCAGCAAGTAAACGCAAGTCTTAATCCTAATCTTAATGTAATTGTAAATGTAATCGTAATTGCATCTACCTTTTTTATGTTGTTAATGCTTAAATTTTAAATTAGCTAAATCTTTTCAGTCACAGTCGCAGTCTTTCTCACTTGAATTAAGCTCAATTCAATTCACGTCTCGGTTTAATGGCGATTGTGATGGTGGATTTTCTCATCTCATGTGATTCATAAACCCTCTTCTTTTTATCAAAAGTCACGACAGGAGAAGACTCAGACACTTTATTCTTTCCTGAAGGCGAAGAAGCATTTTTCTTCGCTTCATAAAATACGGTGATGATTACATTATGTAGTCTTTGTTTAATCTGTTTCGTTCGTAATCTGCAACATCGGAGTTTTTCAACTTTTTTTAAAGATCTTGCCACCCCATGCTGCCATACCACTAAGCACGTATTTTCATTGCGGGTTATGCAAAAAAATTAGCGCCTTTTTAACCACAATGTGCTGCAATTGATTGTATAATCGTATCTTCCAATTAAGAAGCATCTTGTCGTTATCTTATCATATCGGCAATAACAGTTATAAAGACAGAGGAAGTTTACCGACAATACCTCTCTCAGTCTCACAAGAATACGACATCGGATGATGAACGTAATAACCTTTTACCTAATCTAATGCAATTTGCATTCTTTTTAGTTTAATAATGTGAAATTTGTCTAGGCTAGAATTATCATAATAATAGGCGTGTAAGCCGATTTGCCTGAGTGACATGACGTGGCAGGCAAGACGCATTCCATCAAAAGTATAACCCATGCTAAATAATGCGTTCTTCCACACTGCTATAAAACCAGATTTTCCTTTTTTGGCAAAAATTATGAATTAGTATTTAGTCAAATCCAAAGCCCTGAATGAAAAAGGTGTTAAAATGTAATCTTAAATTATGAATTATATCTCCACAGTACATCCCAACCTCTTAGAAAAATTGTACGCCGATTATGAGCCAAGACTAGCACTATTTTAAGTATTTTGTTAGACGGTTCATTCAGGGTACATTTCGTTTGCAAATTGATGTGCTTTTACCTATTATCAACACAACTCTTCCGTTAGATGAACTGCCTCGCTGATTTAATGCTAGTACATTACAGGGAACAGTAATTTATGGCCTTCTTTATTAATTTTGTACCAAACAAAGTCAAGTATTGTGTGCTACATCATCACATCGGAAAGAAAAGGAGTGCTGCTCGATTTCGATTTGGTTCATCCGGTTCTGTTGGAGTCCTCATGTTTAAGAGAAAAAAAATGATGAGGAAAATTCAATTTACATTGAATGTGAACACGAATACACAATAAAATAAATTAAACTGGTGGACACGCCGCCCTTTTGCACGCTTTTACGAAGTACAATTGTTTTCGTTTTTGTGTGAAGAAAGGCGGAATCCATTTTCGTTCACGTGTGTGTGTCTTAAGAAGGAGAAGAGGCAAATTGATAGCTGATGATGATAATGATAATATTTGTTGAAGACATAAACGAATGCATATACTTAACCAACGACTACCTGACTTCCCAGGTGGTCTAAACTGATTGAGTCTGTATTTTGCTTTCGTCTTGTCGTAGATTGTGTCCCTGTTTAAAAGGAGTGCATAAACAATCAAATTTTATGAATGTTGGTGCATATTTACAACATGCCATCACCACCAGGTGCCTTGTGGCTAGAAGTTCAATGGTTAGTTAATTTAATACGAGGGCTTTGGCACACAAGATACTGTCGTGCCGTGCTCTTGCAAAAAAATGTAGTGGGTGGCTTTCCCGTTGAGATGGAAAGATGGTGGAATTAGATTGAAATTGGAAGAAGAGTTCTGTTGTTGTGCGATGATAATGAAAGTGATGTCGCTGGCAGTTAAGGAAGGTAGTTTAGAAGGGAGTTAATAAATTGGATGTTTGTCAGTCACGAAGAATCAACTTAACCAACCACATTTGGCCTAAATTATTAGTCCATACTACGCCAAACAGAGAAGTTGGTGCAAGATAATGGAAAAAAGTGTCCTGGTTGCAACCACACACAAAAGAAAAGTGACAAAAGGTCTAGCACTGACATGACCACACATAAAAGGTTGTGCGAAATCGACGCGGTATACTTTTTTCAGACATAATCGAAAATGTCACTGCCGTCACTAAACCTGAGAATCGTTATTTGTTCGACACCAAAACACCATAACAAAAAGTCAATCTGATATAATGACGAGTGGCGAGAACTAATGGCACACGACAACATTATGCGTACAAATGGAAAAGATAGTGATTAGAATAATAAATTGCATACAAGTCTCTTCACTCAACCCATTAAATTTTTGGCCACAAACAAACTCCTTTCGTTCTTCTCTGGCTTCTATTTTTCTATAAATTGTCACGTCGTCGTCTGAACTGAAAAGACCACACGAAGACCGAAGTGGAAATCCAACAGCATTTTTGTCACGATTAAGGCAAGGCAAGACAGAAAGATAGCAAAATAAAATGTAAATAGAGGATGAGGTGTTAAATAAACTAGGAGGCTAGATCGGCGTCGTGTCCTGCCAGCTTTATCAGTATAAAAGCGATTAGAAATACCATACAATAATAGAAGAGGCGGTGAGGAGGGAGCAAGACAAGACAATTTGATAACTAATTATTCATCCACTCAACTTCTCTAATTAATTCTGATGCGTTGTCATACTTCTTCCTTTCGTTGGGACATAACGTAATGCGTAGGACAACCTAGATACCTGTCACCAGGTGGATTAGGAAGGAAGCCCCAGATATATATTTCTTACACTGAAATGAAAGGAGCGGATGATTGTAATGAATATTAATTCACTTACTTTCAATTAGTCTTATTTCAACAATGGAATAGAGACAATTTATGCGTTAGATTGGCTAACGAATCGATGATGATGGATGTAAAGTTAGAGAGAAAGTTCAGTAAGCATAGACTAGCATGACACTCTATTTATTAATTCCAAAGCAATTCTATTCAATTGGCATTCACAGACTGAAAGTAATTAATTAAATGTACAGCAGCGCAGCACCTATATTTTCTCACTACACACGAACGCCAAAAATATATAATTTATTCATTTTCCTCTATAAAAGGAAAGTTAATATGCCCATATCGGGGTATCTCTGCGAGGATGTAGTTGTTGGTCACTTGAAAAATATCATCGCCACCATCAACAAATGGTCGGGACAGACATCGTATGATACCCATCACCTCATCATGGTCTCCTTGGCGTGATGATCATTATTTACCACTTGCGAAAAGGGTTGTTCTCTGAATGAATTTAATCAATGTCATGTCACTTCAACTCCACTTTCCTTTATTTGGATTTACTTTATCAAAAGAAAGATGTTGAAATAAATAAAGTGATGAGTCATCATTCATTTCATTGTGGATTGATTGGTTTCAATTGATTGATTTCATTATCGATTTCAATTACCCATTTATTATTATTACTACTAGCGTATTTTATGGGCAGCTCAATTTCAGATTTATATCATCATTGACATATATAGCACGGAGAAATGATGGCTACTAATGCAAATTTGACGTCATGGCGATATGGGCAAACAATTCGCTATTACCACGGGAACCGCTTGACCAAATTTGAAATTGGATAATTGCCTCTTGTGTAAAAGCCACTGATATTGTCAGTGGCTGAATGTGACCAATTTAAATGAGGCGAATTTGCAGTACCAATCCTGCTTTGTGTTTGGCCACACTGTGCGTTTTATTTAACTCTCATTGGAAGCAATGGAGAATAATGGTTTAGCAGCGTCGATAGTCAAATTTTATTAGCAACCTGGGTTTCTCATTAAACTGACACAAGTCATCCAGGAGGTTGTACTTGTAGCATCATTTGTCAACGTAGGTGGATAGTAGATTTCATGAATGTGTATAGTTGAATTAGAATTAGATGTTTCACCTTCACTGGAAGGGGATGGATGAATGGATGAGTCTAGTCTAGGTTGCTTTGGCGTTAATAATGAACCATCCACCGTGTCATTCAATCCTTGAGTAGTTGATGACTTTGATGACGGTAATCACCAGACCAATTCGGCTTCTATTTCAGCAGAACCATCAAATCAATTTAGACTGCTAAAACCCCTCGACTCGACTCGTCTCGTCTGAATGAGAAAATACTTGTAAAATAGTTGAGCATACAACAACAACAGACCGCAGAGAATAACAAAATAAGTACACAATCGCCACAACACCAAACGTAGTAATCAGGCATTATTATATTATTAACTCGCGAAACATTTCCACTTCTTATCACGTAGCAGAAGTCACAATTATTCAGCATTATTATTACCTCTATCCAATCCACTCACCTGAACCAAGTTACGACCAACAACAACAATGGTATGTATTTACAAAATTGCATGACATCGGCCTAGCACCCAGACTCGTCGACTCACGTCATTTTATTATTGCCAACCAGCCGCAGAGCAGGAAATGAGGGAACGACCCCACCTTACATAGCCAGGCCAGAGGACGGAACTCAGATAGCATGTAAATGTAACACAACAAAATAGAACGGATTCTCGTTCTTTTATGAAGTACATTGTAATTGGTCACGAAATCTATAAAGTGTCTAATCTAATGCAATAATGGAAAAGAGTATAGAGAGGGGGAAGTCGAAGGAGCGTGTGCACAGGAGAAAGGCATGCTAATTGTAATGGAGCCGACTGCATAGCGACTCCAACATTATGCATCAGGGCACTTGGTTTTTTTTCCTTATTAAGATTAGGGAAAAAATGGATGAAACGAAATGCCCACCACCTGTGCCAAGTTAGTTAATAGAGCGGAGTATTTGCAATCACATTTGAAGCAATAAAGATTAACAATGTACAAGACGCTTGTGCCGACTATAATCACAAAATGCGAATGCGAGAGGCAGATGGATATTATTGCACAATGATGTATTATTGCATGCTCTCGTTCCCCTTGAGTATGCACGCTGCTCTGCTACTTACACTTTTGTTTTATTTTATTAGATCAGGTAAGAAGGGAGGGAGGAAAGATTGTGCTGTGGTTTTAGAAAATGAACCGTTGACATTAACCGTCAGTCAAAACGTAATTGTTGGTTAGTTTGCATGCCATGGCTTTGTTCAACGCGAGGTCTCTCTCTCTCTTGTCTTGATCTCAAATCATATCAAAGCAAAAGCTAAGCTTCCCTGTTCGCAGTGTGGATGAATAGGCTTTTACAGAAGCACAATCAAAAGTGAAGTGTGGAATAATAAAACCAAAAACCACAGCTCTCTGAAAGAGGCTCAAGTCATATTTCAGATGCTATCTCTCTCCCTCGTTACGTAGTTGATTATATTATACACCACACCACAGGTCAGAAGCGATGTTATACTCTGTCATTTCACTTTTCCTTCCACCATCAAGTGAACAATATCACCCTCTGCCTTTGGCATGTCAACTCGGGCTTGCCATTATGTAATAGAATGTTGCACTTGTCACTCCGTTTTATTGTATGTGGGGGAAGGAAGGAAAAGCCATGGCAAAGGTAAATTGGTTGTTCCCAACTGAGGCAACCACGACACGAAGTAGTGAACTCAAGGGAAGGAGGTGTGGTGAAAGTAATGTACATGTGGCACACATGGATGATAAGTAGATAATAAAGGCATACGAATGCAATGCACAGAGTGTTCCCTATTCTCTCTCTAATTTAGTCACATCCAATGCATATTAAATAAGTGGGAAGTGCATGGCATGACTAAATAGAATAATAGAAAAGACCGATTAATCATTGGCACGGCGTAAATTGTTCGTGTATAACATAATTGCTCGCCAAACTGAGACCAACCGGAAAAGGAACATTCTAGCAAGGCAACAACATAAACTCAAAAGCAAATTCATTTCACCATTATGAATGACGACCGCAAAGCAGAAAAAATATAAAACAATACATTCAAAACGTGTGCTCATATACGTAATCTGGAATGATTGACTTTGTTTGGTCATTACATTATTCAATCACAGTTATACACGCCTGTTCGTAGAAAGTCATGGGAAAAGAAAGCAGTGTACCATATTTTCATATACGATTAGATTGGGTCCTTTCCTTTTTACGTTTCTCTGGCTGGAACTATATGGATTATTTTCTGATACAGAAAAACGTGTAAAGCATTTAGCTGCGAGTTAGCTGAATGGACATGCAATTCCGCATTTTCTTACAAAGTAATAAGAAAAGAGAGAAAGTTAATGAGACGGGTACGGGTGAAAGTTGTAAAAGTTTATTGCATCTGCACGGTATGTGCGGAGTTACCTGGAGTGGTCATTAAGGCCTGAGCGTGTTAATATGTCCAATTGTTAATTGGCGATTCGCAGCTGGGAACCCAAAAAGCAATGTACTTAAACAAAATATATATATTTTGTCCCCACGGCAAATTCCACAGGG
>JAQIWU010000499.1:0-25494 GCA_034696445.1 Isotomiella minor
GCTTCTTGTTGAGATAACCATGTTAAATATAACATTTATAATGAACCATTCTTTAATACAGGTTCATCATCCCTCTCCTCCCTTGGTTTTACTGCTGGCTTCCTTACATCATGGATTGCACCAAGGACACGAGGCACACCTGCCCAAACTGTGGGGCTACGTTGGGAGTCATCAAACAGTGCTGAAATGTATCAAGCGACACACTATTCTGCTGGCGACCCCACTCAACTAAATCAAGAATACGAAAAGATGCCGAATTTTTATGTAATCAATTATGCAAAAAAAAACTATGTATATGTATGTATATCAATTGACTTGAAACTGTATATGAAACTGAATATGAGGACAACGGGGATTAATAAAGTCGCATTCTCAAGGGTTATGTGTCATGATTTTTCGCATTCATCATTAGACCACCTTGGGTTATCATCATCATTCATTAGTATAGTTAGTTTGCATTCCTTCGTTTTGTCCAGTCCACACCCCACTTCCTCAATGTAAAATTGTCATAAGCAACTCTCATCATTGAGACTATAAAAGTGCACTATTTCTTTCTTTTTTCAAGCAAGACTCTTTTTCGCTCCAGTAAAACTTTCTCGATCATATCAGGTCCATATATTGACTGAATCTATTCCTACAAAATGGCTCGTACGTGTGTTTTTTATATACCCATACCACCATATACCTCCTCCCTCCCTTTCATTTTCATTCACAAATGTTTTCATATCTTTGTAGACGTGGTCATGGTCGGGGGCATGGGCATGTATCCCATGGTCCATTATCCTTTCCGAATGCAATGTGAGAGAAGGACCTTTCACTTTCACTCCATTCATATAAGAATTGAATTGACCATAACGAATATAACCTTTTATTTATTTAATGTATTAAGGTCCCCACTGTCGTGCACAGATAAACACGGCAATTCGAAAGGAGATTGGTTGCGGGACCCACATTTGGGCAGGTGGCCTCTGCTTAATTGGGTCAGTGAGAATATACGTATACATGAGACTTACAAAATGGCCTCTGATGTCTCATTATTTGTTTATTCCAGATGCTGGCCTTGCTTTTGGATTCCTTACATCTGTGATTGCAGCAAGGACACAATTCACATGTGCCCAAACTGTGGAGCCGTGTTGGGAGTGGTGCGTCATTGCTGATTATAGGATCAGAAGAGGCGACACCCCCCACACAACTTGACACAAGAATGAAAACGAGATGCCTTGCCGGATATTTTTATATGTAATCAATCATGCGAAAAAAAACTATGAATGTATGTATGTATATCAATTGACTTGAAACTATACGTATATGAATGAAATGACATAACTAATATGATGACATAACGGGGATTAATAAAGTCACATTCTCAAGTGTGAATTGACTAAATAAAACTTTGCTTTATTGAGGGACAAATAAAATTTTGCTCACATCATTTTTTCTTACAAAAGGTCACTCTAATTGATTATGGATGGTAAAGTCATAGGATTATAGTTTATGATTAGTAAAAGTATAACAATAGTTGACACCATCATCACCTTCCTCCTCCTATGTCTTAGATCCCCCCAAACAACTTTGCTTTTTTAACTTAAAATTCAACTCCCTACAGTCTAGTCTCTAATTAATAATTTTACCACCACTACTACTATGATTATGATGATGATTATTGTTTTTATTATTCGAGAAGGAGTACACGATGGGTGGGTAGGTGAGTTTGGTCTCTCCGAAAAACTTGCCATTCGAATGCAATTGCAAATGTGTCTTCTTGTAAGTGTCAATCATCTCTGCCACAGCTCCAAAATGCATCTCATTCGCCTTAAGCGTCCCCAGAGCAAATCGAGAGTCCGGTCTTAGTCTTATTTGAATGTGGAAGAGTCTCCGGTTGAATCGAATCGTGAGGGTGAAGGGAACGTTGGGCCCTCCGTGGTGACACTCACGGACCAGGAAGGATCCGTCTGTCGTATCTGCGGGAGAAATTGAAGTTTTAACTAAGTCATTTAGGCAAATCATTTAATTATATGACAATTAAAGAAACGAGAGTGAGTGAAGGCCTTGCAGGCAATACAATTCAATGTGAGATGCATCAATTCAAGAAGGAAAGAAAGGCATTATTGAGTGCATATAAAAGCTATTCACTCATAAAGTGTAATTATCTTCTTATACTGTCTTACTTTTCATTTTATTTCATGTACCAATTTAATTTATCTACTTCTCTTCTATCTATCTGTCGAGGAGTGGAAGAACGATTTCTATTTCTGTAGCTTTTAAACAAAGGAAATGAATTGACAGGCGTCTACTAACTATCGAATCGACTATCTTTAATTCATCCATTTTATACCGTTTAGCTTCATCCTATCTAAGTGAAATGACAGTGACTGTTGTTGTGCCCTGATTTTCAAAAAAAAGTATTTGTAATGATGATGATCGAAGATGAAACCTTAAAAAGGGATAGGGAAATAGACTGAGTTTTTTCCCTGATTAATTGGAAACGATTTATAGTTGTCACATTTTCATAACCAAACATAGAAGAAGGATCCTTGGGTGCAGTAATTTTGCATTCAACAATAATTCATGCTCAATCAATTACGAATTAGTCATGCTCGCTAAAAGAAATATGCGTGTCTCAGCCTGCCCCGCAGGGGAATAAGGAAGTATCAAGCATTGTTGTTTTTTGTTATGTCGTAAAAATATTATAGCCGCAGAAGATACAACCCTTCTCTTCTTTATAGAGTTTTTTTTTCAAGAAGCCGAGAAAAATAATTCACGAAGTTCGTGACAAGAAGAATTGTTGTACTCACAATTTTCCAATATCAGTTCCGCTTTGCTTCGATCGACTCGGTAGAACCAGGGGTACTTCAACAGAGTTTCTTTTATCTGCTTGATTTGTTGACCTGTAAAAAAACAAGGATAACAATGCATATTCACAATGAAAAAGCGGGTAGCCGGTTGGGTTGATACAATTTTAGCCTAGGTTCAACTTCTTAATGAATTTGGAAGGTTAAATTAAATGACTTCAGGGTGCATAACTTGTGTTGAAAAAATTGATTTAATTAAAATTGTATAAATGACGAATAGTTTCATTGTCATTGCCATCAAAAGCCGCATAACTTTCCTACTTGAAAGCCTCAGTTAGTTGGCCAACCAACTTTCGGACTGTCTCAATACGACAGAAGAGATTCACTTCTTTATGTTCTAATCATCTGAAAGTTGAAAGAGGAGTTAAATTAAGTTTATAGAGTTAACGCCTCGGTCTCGGTTATAAAAATCAAAAGTTAGTGTTAACAAAACCAAATGAAAAAGAATTGCATTTAAAACAATGAAATTAGAGTAGAATAGAGAGTTGGAATTGAGTTAGAGAACAAGGACAGTATAAAATGCACATACATTGTACAGTGAATTGCATTCGGAATTCGCACTATACAAAAGCGACGACAATTCGCTTTTTTCTATCACTTCTTCACGAGTACACACGCTTCTGCTTTGCCCTACATCTTTAGCAGCTTTTAATTAAACTTGAAGAAACAGAAAAAGTATACTTTTTTGGAACTGTAATTTTGAAATTGGAAGAAATAAGATGAAAAAGACCTAGAAATACAATTATTGCTCCAGAAAGAAAGAAAAGAGTTGACACTCGTCTAAAAGTCTGTCGGTCGATCCACAAACCGTAAAATGTAAAATGAGAAAAAAATGTAGGACATAAACTAAAATATTTTAGTCTCGCAACAAAAAAACTGCATTATATTTTTCAGTCATTCATTGATGTAAAAAGATGACAAAGAAGGTGCTAAAAAACACCTTTATTCCTTTCAGAGAGACACACAATCTGTCGCTGTCTCGGTTTCCGAGAGATTCTAGGTTGGTTTCTCAATCATCATCATCACGCGTCTTGGATTAATTGGCTAAAAAGCATGTCATTTTATACAACTACATTTCTTCGGTTCGTGTTCAACACGTTTTCTTTCACAGAGGGGCCGTCGTTATTGCTTGCTAATAATAACAATATTATTGTAAGAGGAAATAAGGGCCTCTGATGATGCATATAATTCTATGCAATTGGGAGGAAATAGCACACTATAATTCAAAACCATTCTTCTACTTTTTACACCTTAGGAAAATATAGAGAAATTCATTCCTTCCTTTTCAGCTTAAGAACTTTAATTATCATCGGGATATAAGGAAAACGTTTATGTAGAATCAATTCAACATTCTATACAATAGTCTCACCTTTTGTATTCTCTATCTCTCGAGTTTTAGCAACATATTGACCTAATAACTCAATTGGCTATTATTGTACTTTCTGCGGTGATGTTGAAAGAAGGCAGAGACATGAATTTTTGCATGAATTGTGCGGTTTCTTTCTTTGTAGGCTATGAAAAGTAAAAGGAAAAAAGCCATTTACAAGTTAAATGATGGAGTTTAGGAAGAATCCTTTAATTTAATCACTCACTCGCAATAATAATGCATCGTATCGTGGTCTAAATTATTTCCTAAGGGCCCAAGTTTTCTATACACAACAATCCATCAAAAGCGGCTCACACATGACTTGAGATTTGTGTTTTTTCTTATCGTAGAAAGACGTGTATAGGACTTAAGGATAGGATAACCTAATTTTTAATGAGATGAAGCAGCTCAAGCGTGGATGAATAACATCCATCTAATTAATTAACAACTCCACGAGTGAGTTAAGAAGTCAAATCAAAGTGTGACCAATGAAACAAGCTCTTTTAAGTTAGTTTCATTATTTAATGGGTCAAAATATCCATTGGCTGGCCATTCACACTCAAACACGTGCAAGTGATAATATTCCATTTAGCAAAGCTAATGAATGAAAGACGTTAGAAAGAAAGGGAATGTGATTTGCAACTGCAACAAAAGTCTCTAGATAGATGTATAGATACCTACTTATTCTCTCTTTCCCCACCCTACAAAATAAAGCTCATTCAATTCAATTCAATGGATTAAAAAGTAAAATTAATGCCAGCGGCAATTAGAATCATGATTGTCCATTCAGGCCTATACCTTCTCTTCTCTGACGTCGTGTCGAGGGGGACTTGATTATTGCAAATTGCTCATGCTCAGGTAGATAAGTTAAGAGTGTCTGCCTCCAATAAATATTTCAAAGAACTCGAGTTAAGTCGCATGACTCGAAGGGGTAATCTTACATTATCTAGGACTGGTTGTCTGTCAGACCGATAAAATATAGGTAATTGATTGGTTAGATAGATAGATGCTATTGCGTATAGAAATGTCTTGCGGCATTTGAAGGTCTCTCTCTTTCACAGCAGTCATTGTCCCATGAAGTCGTCGTAATTCAAAGCTTAAAGTTATATTCTCGTCCATTTTAGGAAATGGAGTGTGAATTATTTTGTCTTTGGTAACCCCAAAGGTTTACCATGTCAAATTGATCTCTATACGCACTGATTGGAGTTGATCGATCCATCATTTTTAGAGATACTTCACTTTAGACTCCATTTTTGTAGTTGTTTCAACATTCTAAAACCACGACCATAAAAAATTCTCATTGCCACGACTCCACAAAGATAAACGTTTTAGCCTTGATTTATGCATCTGCGAGAAAACTATTATTATCATCATCACCGCCGTTTGGTTGGTAGGACAATAAATTACTGAAGATTTATATACATTTTTACAACGACAGACTAGACAATGCCGTTAATAAAATCTAATTATAAGAAGACGATGATGCGCATGAGGAACCTTCAGCATCTTTTTCCAGGTGCAAAAATTTTAGCACGTCTCAAATTAAGTACTGTTTAACTTACCATAATCAATGGTCTTTGAAATTTCCGAGGCGACGATGGACGTAGGAGGATTAGGATGATGATTATTATTATTGTTGGACGTGTTGAGACTGTTGACAATGGCATTGTTGTTGGTGTTGGAGTTGTTATTAGTGGCGTTGTTGTGAGTCGTCTTATTGTTGATGATGTCTCCCTGTTTTATGGCTGCCAATGCCAGAAGATTCTTCTGACTCAGCTTCCTCTTGAGGGTCTCAATAAAGTTTTTTGACTCCTCGTCCTGAAACGATAATTAGAATGTTGAAAAATGAGGTGGATACTTTACTTTCTTTCTTGTCTTTGTGGAATGAGCAAAAAAAATATTTCTGTACATTAATCACACACGTTTATGAGGGAATGAATGAATGGATGTGTGGAATAATGATCTGCTTGGTTTTAAGGTCTATTGTTAGTTTGATGACATGACAAGATGATGGTTTCACAAGTACATGGATTTTGGTGGTTAATTTTGCATTGTTGTATCGAAATCCAATTCAATAAAAGTCTCTATGCGTCTATTAATAATTTTTTACATGTGAAAATTCATATGCTTTCATTTCTTTGAAGTTAGCCGTGATATGATGTATGTGATGATGACTATTAAATGCAGGTGAAAAGCTAGATATGATGATAAATGAGGGCTCATTAACTAATGTGCTCACGCCCACCTATTTATTTCAATCCATCGAAAAATTTCTCTATTTTTTAGTCGGCAGGTCACTTACGTGAGGGATAATGCCAATGCCACAATAATTGCTTCATAAATAATAATAACAAACCTTCTCTCGTTTGACCAAACCGACTTGACTTGATTTCTTCGGTCGTGTGAATGCCAAACCATGTTTTTTTCTTCTTCTTAAGAAGTCAAGGACCAAAAAATTTCTAATCAGTCAAGAAATTGCACAAGAAAAGAAGGTAATATAGGTATGTCTGTCTGCATCTGGAAGAAAGTATCTATGTGGATTGGCTTCCCTTGAACTTAATTCCTTAATGTCTTAAGCCTTTAACAACCGAGCTTAATGGCCGTATAATAATCAAGTCGTATGACGGGGCAAATTGCCTAAGTTTCTAGTGTCATTGTCACTTGGAAATAATGTCACTTCATAAACGCGAACGACCGCCACCTACTTTTTAGCAGAAAGTGTGCATTATTATTATAAAATTAATGATCCGAGGGATCTGCCCAGAATCCGAATTAGTCATCAACATCAAGGATTCTCCTCAGTCAGCGTGGTAAAGGTAAAACAATGCTACTACAAGACACTTCCCAACGATTTATGAATACAAATGGGCATAATTAATTTAAACTAGCCGGATTACTAGCTGCGAATTAAGCTGTTTGAATGAATGAGGCATAAAGCATATGTAGCTTTAACTTAACTGGCACGCATTAAAAAAGTAAAAATCAAGTACAAAAGAAAAATTAAATTTGAAATTTCACCACTTCCACATGTCCCCTAGAAGAAGAAAGTAACTTTGAACATAATAAATTATACGTTTTTTTTGCTCATTTCTCACGAAGAAGTGCCAGCCAAACCCATCCATCATCAAGACATAATTTTCATGTTCTATACGCCATACGCGTAACGCACTAAAAGTAAAGGAGACTCTCCTCATTTTGTCAGGTTTCTTTCATTCAATTCAATTCAATGTGCAAATAACCACGCGTTAATGAGAAGAGTGAATAGGAAAGTAGGTATATTTTTAGTGCTTTGATTTAGCTTACTTGAACTTCCTTTAACATTTAACAGAAGGAAGAAGTGAAAAGGAAGTGCCTAAGTACACACTTTGTCAAATATTGACACTACTTATATTTTCAGTATTGCTCATTCATCCATTAATTGCTTCTATATGAATGAAACAGGGAAAAGCAAAAGCAGTGGAAGCGTTTGTTTGACAGGCGTGTTTGATCTGATGATGTCAAAATAACAGCATAGACAAAAGGATGATTTGATGATTCGCATAAGAAAGAATCAAGAGAGTGAAAGTTGCCAACAAGGAATAATTGACTGACTCAAACAACTTATGTACTTTTCTATGATGACATGACGACCCTTCGAAAGATTACTTACTGCGAACCAATCAGTCTAATAGCACAGTCATAAAGAGAATGAAGATGCTTCTTCTTGAAAGTTGTTATTATGGTTGACAAATACATGTCTAGATTCCTCTTAAATGATTGAATAATGCAAGATCATTACAGACAGGTTGACTAGTCAATATCCTGTCTTGCACACAGCAGAGAGGGATCATGACCCCTGTCACACATCCCATGGTTCCCTTTACTAATATTTTGCCCGTTCAAGTCAATCTCAATTTGTGAATTTGTACCACCCACCCACAAGGCAAGGTGCAGAAAAACAAACATGACCAGCACTTTTTTAGTCATAATCTTACGGTATTTTATGACTAAGGTTACATACCTTGGTGGCACGTGTGGGAAGAAGAACATGTTCAATGTACTCATCCGCCGTCGCAGGTTTGGCATTCTCGTCCACGACCTTGTTCAACCATTCGGGAACGACCGTCGTTGGGATGACAGGAGGGTGGTGAGGGCGCACGGCCATCAATGCGGGTTTGCCATCAGGAACTTCGTAAATATCCCCCGACGATGATCCACCACTACTACCTTGGGTTTCGTCGTGGGCCTAGAAAAGAGAAGAAAATAAAAATGGTATCATTTTACAAGGTTACCTAAGTTAAGTTATGCTAATTGCTATAACATTTTTTGAATCCTCGTGATTCTCATCTTATGGCAGTGGAGACAAAGAATAGAAGGCTTGGCTTGGCGTTGGCATGCAAATTGCTATACAACCTTAAATAGTTGTCTTCACCCCGTTATGTTGCAAAAATGGAAGACCAAGACCTAACCTTATTCATTACATATTCGCAATATTATGCTTAGCTTTTAGCTTGCCTAATTTGCGAAATATAATCTCCGTTATGTTACCCCCTTTATACCATTCCGTAAACAAGGTTGCATTGTTTGTTCCTTCCTTCTCTATTTTTTTTAATTTGTAACCCGAATTGCAATTGTTAAGTACAAATTACATCACAAACAAAAAGAAATCATCAATTTTCAATTAGCAGGATCATTATTACGTAATCCAAACTCATGCCAAATCAAAAATTAATCAGCACCTCTGCCCATACAAAGTCTTTAAATTATTCATTATAGGATTTTAATTCGCACCTGTTTATTTGTTTGTGCTAATTACGTGTGGATTGCGAAAAGTTCTTGTTAGACGACAGTTTAGTTTAAAGAAGAGAATTAGGCTATCTCCTTTTCTTCTTGGTGTGTGAAGTCTACATCTGATAGGAAGTGCAACGAACAAGATGAGGCCAATATATAAGATTTGAATTAAGTATTCAAAAAAAGTAATAATGCAAAATTGCAATTTCAAACGTGAGTATGACATGCAGAGGAACGAAGGAACGTTGTCAATATCCGTGTGAATAAATTTTCAATTTGTATTCGCTCACAACCAATCTTAAGTTCTTAAGTGAGTTACAAAATATGGGAGAATGCATAATTTGCATGTCACGTCATTCATGTGCGATTTTATCACTTCTGTCTGTCGTGAAGGAACGTTAATTTTGCACCTGCTTTTGTTAAGTTGAGGCTTGGCTCCCTGAATAAATTCATCAATGACGTACCTCAAGTCGAGTCATTATGACAATTACTTTAAGTAGCCAACATATAACATGCAAATAATGTGCGGTTTGTCGTATGTGGTTAACCAGCCTCTACTAAATTGACCTATGCGCCTTCCGGAAGTACAGTTGGAGAGTAGTGGTTTCGGTTTCATCCAATTTTTTTTCCACAGTGCAAATAATCTTAAGAGCCATGCTGTACCTGTCGTTGTTATGTCATTGCCGTGAGGATAGTAAACAGGATACTTTGTGGTGGAATATAATGACCGAGTTCCTTTCCTATGACTACCTCAAAAATTCCATCACTTTCTCAAATCTTTGAGGAGTCATCTACTTTTCTCGCTCTTAAATCTTTGGGAATTTTTTTAGCAAATTCCTTTCAGGATATCCTTGCATGAAGCACGCTCTTTTAAGAAGTGAGGGTTGAAGTTGAAGTTGAATAATGAGTGCACCGTGCCTTCTAATTTCGTTATGCAAATTGAAACTTGCTTTTGAACTTTGGCTCTGGGCAACAATTTCGTTGACAGGGGGATAGCCAATTTCATTTCATGTGAAGCCTCTCATATTTTCGATTATCACATCGCATTATGCATTATAACATAACATAGGTAATAACAGTAACAGTTTCATTTCCAATTTTTGTGCGTGTGCATGTTATTTTTTATGTTGTTATAGTTTTGGATGAAATCTCTCCTAATAATCGACAGGGCAGGGTAACATTTATGCATAGAAGAACGTGTGAGGGTGCAACCTTTTGCAATAATTCATCTTTTTTGAGACACGCAAAAACGGCGTAAAGGTGAAAGTTGTATACATTTATTAAACCACCATCCCACAAAGCAAAAGGAAGGACCCACCCACCCATTGCCATTGCCCATTTATTCGAGTAGATATGCATAGCTTAAAATATTCGATTGTTCTTAAGGCTTTTAAAAACCCCTTTGAATTACGATTTGTTGATGCGATTTGGTTGCTTAAATTGGTCAGTTCAATTAATTTGATTTGATCGCGGAATGTGAAAAGACTTTTCTCAAAAATTCTTATGGCAACAAACAAGATAAGATACACGAGATCTTTTGTTGCTTTACATTCCTGCATGACATGGTGACAAGATGATGATGGGATGATGAGATGAGATGATGATGGGAGGGGTTCACTCACTACATGACGAGATGACAAAGCGAAATTGAAATTGGGCAAATTGAATTATTCATCGCTTTCAAAACGATTAAATAAGCAAACTCAAATACAAAAGAAAAAATGTATATTCATTCTTTTCATTATTACTTTTACTGTTGACACAGGAGCTCTGTTTAGTTTTGCTACGGAAGGAAGGAAGGAAGGATGGGACGCTTTTAATAGTTGATAATTCAAATTCAAACATGTTTTATTTATTCACCAATCTTTGGCTGAACCGCTGTGCTGCTTCTTTCTATTATTCTCTGTCATGTCATGATGCAACACCAAAATTGCTTTGCTTTGAAGATGATGATAAGAAAATATAATAAGCAAACATGGAAGAACAATCAATTCATTTATCATCAAATAATCAATAAAAAGTACAATGAAAAGAGACACACAAAGCTTTTCCCCTTCGTTCTTTCTATCACCAGGCTAAGACTATAAAGAAGTTTAGTAATTACTTTTTGAGAGTGAAACTGGCCTGACTTTTTGTTCTCTCTCTCCTGTCAAAAGTTGTGAAGAAAAGGAGTAAAAAAGACGAGATAGCAGCACATCACATCTCATCATATTCGGTAGCAGTAACAACTTGATGAGACAAATTGCTTTCTTATACAATTCTTAATAATGCGAAATTCATATCGCATCGACGAAGAAGAAGAAGAAGACTAATCTGTTTCACGTCACTCAAAGGAATCGTCAACGGAAGGAAGTCAAAAAAAGACAGCTTAGGTGGTGCAGACTCATTTATCTTGTCCTTTCAAATTTTCTTTTGTTGTTGGACATCTTCAACTTCAAATACCTTTGGAGCAGCCTTTGGAACTGATGCATGTAAAAAAAGGAAGAAAGTGCAACATAAAACATCGCAGCGTAACAGATTCATATGCTATTAAGTGTTGAGTGTGTGACGATTTTATATGATTCAGGAAGAAAGGAAATGGACATGGAATCATCATGTATCGTTGTCCTCTTTGTTTGTTTTTTGAGAGATCTTTTACATTCGAATTATGATATAAAAATAACTACTAATTGGCCTCCTCTCCACTGACACACATTTTTGAATGATCAAATCATTTTACTGCGAAATTTAAGATGATTCACTTCTCTGAGGCTTTATTATTGCCTGAATCACTTTAGTGAAGTGACTTTTAGCAAATCAAACTTTCACTTGTTTTACCGTGTCGGAGGGCAAAGTGAGAAAATCGATGCACTAATAATACCTAATGCGAAGTGATGTAAGTAGATTCTCAATTGAAGTAAGTACCGTTGTTAGCTGCAAAAAATACTCTCCTCTTCTAAACAAGTTTAGCCATTATTAGCATAATACATGCACCATCATCATCATCTTCTTCTGTGTATTTCTGCATATTTATGACATTTAATGGATAATGCGTAAGCTGTAACAATGCATAAATTCGTCATGCACATTCTTGGCTGTAGTTTTGAGTTGTTATACAACTTTCTTTGAATTTGTTCCAATGATTTTGTTTAAAAAACTCTATGCAAATACATATAAATGGGTCCCCACCTGTCTGTCACCCTCATGCATAACTGCATAATAACTTAAAGGATTGAATCATAAAAAGAATCAAAAATGCATTGCGATTTCGTAACAAAATACCATACTTCCTAAAAGAAAACCTACTTTTGCTATCACAAAAATTAATTTTACTTTCTTTAAAGCATATAAAAACCGAGAGCCAGAGCCCTTTCGATTCGAAAAGTAAATCGGAAGCGGAACAAATCTGAAAATGATGATGATAGAAATTCCCATGACTATTTGCTTTTAATCAAATCGCGTTGTTGATTACAAATTTCTTGTCATGCTTGCAACAACTAAACTTTTCCTCTCTTCTCTTTTCACAAATATCTTCTAAAAGGTATGAAAAAAAGTAAATTGAATTTTTGGTTTTAAAAAGTGAGGTCCGTTTTGCTTTGTCTCAACTTTCATTTCATTTGTGTAGTAGGATTCCCAATAATTTCATGCAACATTACATTACATTGCATGGGACAAAATTGAATTGTTAAAAGAAAATTTCATAAAAAAAGGAAGGAACTTCAAGGAGAAGTAAACACTTAAAAAGTATCTACGATTGAGTGACAGTTCACTTTCATTTTATTGAAACATTTCACAGCTTTTGTTTCTATAATTTTGATTTCCAAAATTCATTTATTTGACATAGTCACATTGGCAATTCGATGTCATTTATTTTATTGAGGTTATGAGTGTACTACGTACGCCATTCTCTCACATTCATTTGTACAATTTAATTTCCGCGTGGGAAATAGCAAGTTTGATAAAAACTTTGATTCCAAATGAAATGAATGAATGCAAATTATAAAAAATTATGTTATCGACAGGTCTCTTAAAATTATCTCATATTGCATTTGACAATGATGCCTCTCCTACTTCAGGCTTATTGGTGTTAATGGACGAAAGCCATAAAAATGCTGTCTTAAATCCCACGCACATTTCATTTCACTTGCTATTTCTATACCTCGATTGGATAAACAAACAAGGAATAATAATACCATGAACAAATTATGAGGAGGCGGAAACTTCATCCAAATCTTTAAGCCTCGACTTGCCTTACTTTTTGCATATCTTCTATAATAATCTATCATCGACGAAGTTGTGGTTGATTAGATTGGGCTTAAAAATGTCTACAGTCTCTCACGTCTCATGGATTTCCTTCATCCATCCAATCAACAAGAATTGGTGCAGGGATAATGAGATACCCTGTAGTCAGTCACTAATTGCTATGCTATGGTTTGAAGGAATGTGTGTGAGCGAGCACAGTTTTTGCATGAGGATGAGATTAGAGAGAGACCACCTTCGCTGATTTCAAATGTTGGTTTTTAAAGTCTTCATGACTGACTATCCTTGATGCTTACTTAAAGATGAGACCACACTTGACTAAAAAGAAGGATATTATTATTGCGTAGCGTGACCACTTTTTAGGACGGTGCTTTAAAAACAAGGAACAAAAACCCTCAAGTCAGTTATTTCGGTCGGTCTTAATTGCGGCGAAGGAGCTTCCTTTGTTTTATATAATGAAGGTGCACAGAGATGCTTTGGGTTGGCAGCTACATAATAATTATTGTGGCTGCAGAAGAGGTAGCCGAGAAGCCAAGTATGAAGTAATTAGGACTCCTCTTGTGTGATCCACACGACGACTCACGCTTAAAAAAAATCCAATGTCCCTCTGTCCTTACTGATCTAATGACCTGATATAATTTCAAGGCAGCTCAATATTTGTCATCACCGCAAAACTGACATTGGGATCCTGCTTAAATGGCGATGGTTGGTTGTGATGTAATCTTTTACAGAACTCATTTAGGTTCAAGACTTTTGTGACAGGTGCTACTTTATGCTTTACTTTTAAGGAATATTCAATTTTCTAAGGCTCTCCAGATGGAGATGGCATTGGCCTTAAAGGAACTACATCTCATCTCAGAAAAGTTGCACAATTATTGATTTGATTTGTGACGAATGAATGGTCTACCAAATATGTAGCATGTGGTGAACTTCCCAGAGACGTCATTGAAGTCCAAATTGGTTCAACTAACCCCCCTTCAAAGTCTATGATTTTGATTTTAAAGCCATTGATTTGATTGTTAAATCTATTCAAAAGGGACATTGATTGACATTGCACAATATTAGTTTTAGATTTTGCAATTAAAGAATGGATTAAAGGTGTCGAGAGTAGTAGTCCAATTGCAACGGCACCTTTGCCGTCTCATCTATAATCCTGACAGGGTTTTATTTAAGAACCATTCTTTACGGTGCATGACAAAAGATGATAATAACCTCTCCTCTCTCTGACTCGGCTTAAATTAGCACGGGACCAAATAAATCTTGGCACACGACTGTGCCTTTTGTGTCACCAAAAGTAAAGTGGAGTCAAGCAAGCGACACTTTGAGTCTATGATTGTGATGTAAGAATTATACGAATGTGACGGCATGTGGGATGCAAATGATGACGATGACAATATAAATGTGAACCACTTGCTCTAAAGACGACAAGTGTCCTTCACATCGTTGTATAATGACAATAATTTGATGCTTTGAATAATTAAGTGCCTTTATTCGAGATTTGATGAAAGAGATATTAATACTTACCGTCTCTTCGTCCACATCATCATCAAAATCCGAGCCCCAGTCACTCACATCGTCACTTAAACCGTCACTCATTTTGTGCCACTACTGATTAAGCTTATTACAAGTTAACATTACGTACAATGCACTTTCCGTCTTTAAAGATTTACATTTGCACATTGAAGAACAAGACAAATGCAAAATCTTATAACACCAGACAACTCACGCACACACACACCCTTCTCTCTCAGAGTCTAGATGAAAACTGAACTTCTTCTTGCAGCGTGTAGGCGAGTCAAGTCAACGTCGTCAACAAGATCGCAGAATGTTATAGCAGAAGTTGAAGATGTTGAAGCTTTTTACAGTAAAATTGCTGAGATTGAGAGTGCAGTTCAGTTGCAGTAGCATAGATTCAGCTAAAGCAAATGTTAAGAGTCTTAGCGTGCCCCATACACTTGCCCCTTTCGATTTTTTTCAGTCGAAGAAAACCGTTTGATCTGAAACAATTTTTAATTATTCGATACAATCTAATGCTAACCCTTCGTCCATCACAGTTTAATTAATTTCTTTTGTTTTCACCTGAACTCTTCACCGAATGATGACGATGACACTCTTAAATCGACGCCGCCAAAGAGGGGATTATCTATCTGTGAAGGTTGAACTTTGAAGACATTTATTTAGATGCTTTCATCCATCTCACAGGGCATGACATGACCCAATAAATTTTCCTGCGACCATAAAAGTAGGTAGTATAGTGGAATGGAATTTTAATTACAATCTAGACTAATCAAAGTCCAAAGGCATGTATAAAGACGTGATCCTACCATTAGTCAAACTATGACTTTCCTATCATACGTGCCCAGTCAACTAGGTTTGATTTCAATTTCATGTCATTTCTTCAATCCACATAACCAGACTTTACTTTACAATGTTTGCAGAAAAAGAAAGATGTCAAACAAGTAAATAACTGTCCTGCCTGTCTGCAATTTATTTTCTTTACTTTTTTGATAATTGGACAAGAATTGCACACCGATTGCATTGCAAGTTTTATTTTTTATAGCACAATCGATTGATAAGTGCATTATTTATTTCAAGCGTCATGTTGTAGCATGTCCCAAACTCTCAACAAACAAACAAACAAAAAGAAATCACAAGAAAATAGAATTGCGACAGGATTGACGACAAAATGATTTAATGGAAGGTGTTAAAAGTGTTAAAAGTTACAACATTTTTTTGGTTTTTCTTCGATGTCTAAAATCGTGGATCTAAAAGAAAGAAACATCCTTTCAGTAATTACCGCAAACTGTCACCAGATTTGCACCATTTTTCACCAATCTAAAAGTTACAAAATGTGACTTTTTTTCATAGAAATATTGCTGCATTGCATTATTATTACTCGTTCTCGTGATGAGATAATTTCGCAAAAAAATCTATAAATAAAAGATCAAATTCCTTCCGCTTTTTACAAAAAAAAACAAAATGACTTGAAATGCTTGTTGATGAGCGAGCATTATATACTTTGAATCTTTTGTCCTGTTTCTGGATCTTTGCACATCACTACTTCATTCAATTCAAGCATCTTTTGCCGTAAAAAACTAAACTAAAAATTAGGACATTGTTACCGGAACATTTATAATTACACGTTGTTTGCCGTAGATGGATTGCATTACTTCTTTTTGAGATTAGATTTAGGCGAAATAAATGGAGTGAATAATTTGGTTTAGATTCAGAATTTAGATTTTTAATACACGCAGTCTCGTGGATGGATTCTATCTGCTTTGCGATCTTCAACACGTACTTAGCCCTTCTATCAAAGGAATCAACGCATTTATATTTATTTTTTTTTCTTTGTTCTTGCGGTGCTATCAACGATCTGAATTATATCAGTCAGTCAGTCAGTCAGTCAGGATTATGTTGTATAGCACATAGCATTGACACGAAACAAACAAGCGATAAATTACCGATTGATGTAAATCCCATGGGGCGATATACAAACTTGATGAAATGAATTATGCAGAGTAATTACACGCATTAATTAAGGCTAACGCATGTAAATACAAAGTGCGAACGTACAAAAAACATCTTGTTCATACGTACTGCAAATACGGAAACTATGTTATGTGAGTTACGTCCGCTGTTATAATTTTTTTGTGTGTCTTTGTTTAATACCTTAAAAATTATATATTCCACACACACATGTTTGCATGCATAATGTAAAATGAAAATGAAAGCGGAAGGAAGGAAGAAAGAATCCTACAAGTTATAATTGTGGAGTGAGTATAGAAATTAAAAGTAACTTCGTCATTATAAGCAAAAATTTTTGAGGTAATTAAACCAAACGAGCCTCTTCCATCAATTGAAGATGCTACTTTAGTCATTGTATGAGTTGTAGGAGGAGGAAAAGCTAATAATTGCTCATTAAAACTGAACCTTTGATTGTTCTCTTTCGATTTCTTTATGCTGCTTTTGTTCAATACAATTGCAATAATAGACTGGCTCTGTAGAAAGCGAATTATGACCAACTGTCAATACTTTTACTACTGTTTGATATGCTATAGGGTAATTAAGTTAAGTTAACGCATTGTATGTGGTTTGCTAATTGAATACGTATAGAGAGAGATTTATATGAAGTTCCTATACATACTGTCACCGTAATTGCAGTCTACTACCGTTACATTAAATGAGTGATTAAGCCTTTGACTGCCACTGCTAAGGGGCATAGATTTAGATTTTTTTGTAAGAATCCATTTCGACATTGTTTAGAAACAGAAAATTGGTAGATAACTGACTCAATTTGCTACTGGCTAAATGCAATTTACATGCGAATCAAGTTTTCTTTTTTCCTTTTATATAACATAACATACCAAACATCTTTAGTCATTTTTCTTTATGCCTATGCCTTTGTTCTTTCCTCGCAAATTAAGAATAAGAATCCTCTCAGGGCATGGAAAAAGGAATGTCTCATTTAAGGTTTCACTCTAGAAAATAAAAAAATATAAAACATGGGTTTCTGCAGTCCAAAAATCTATTCTTTATTACTATTATTACTACAAGTCATTCATCAGGGAATGACTTTGATTGTAAATTGTGGACGTGCTGCTTGCTGCTGGCTGCTACAATTTTGTGATGAGACGATTGAAATTGAGATGAATTACTATCTATCTACTCCTTCTGGCAAATCCAATCTTAAGATAATTTCTCTCTCAAGTAGATAATTTCCAGTCCATTAACCAATTGTCTCTCTGTGCGAAATTGCAGATCATTCTTTCATAGAAAAGCGTGATGTCTGATGTCTACTCTCTCCCTCTTTAAAGGTCACTTTGAGAGACATTGTTCTCACATCCTCCTGGTCATTTCAATTTCATCGTAATTCCGCAATTGAATTCCCATTGCGGCATGGATTTAATGAACCGAAAATCTTGTGGTTTTTTAATGTGGTTGAATGCGTGGCTTTGACTTTCTTCACATTCACACTCATCTCACTTTTTGTCTGTCTGAAATAAAAGAGACTCCCTCAAAGCATTTTCCTAATTAGTACAGTGCATAAAATGACGACTTTGTGGTCCTGCAGAGAGAGGCACAATAAATAACAAAATGAAGAAAGTTTTTGTTGAATTGTGCTTTGTTAATGTTGATGATGACGATATTTATGGCTGTATGAAAAAAAGATTGCCTTATGGCAATTTAATTCCTTGCAATTGTCATAAATATAATACACCTATAATATGACCAGTGTTGTTAAATACACTAAAAAACTACTTGATTTTTTACTTCGCTTTCCTTTAGTCATTTGGATGAAGCTTCTTGTTTACATTTGAGCCTGAATATTTAATTGCAATTAACGATTAAAATTCAATGCCAATCGTCATATAGTTCGTGTCTGCAGGCAGAGTCATGTCATGTCGTGCGATGGCGTAAGTACGGTTGAATGACTGCAGTGGAAGACAAGTCAGTGGGCAAATCAAGTCACACAAACTTTAAGACTTTTATATGGCCGTATCAATTTCATCAATTGGATTAAAAAAAGTTGAAGAAAACAATAGAGATAGTGCCGATCAATGAAAGAAACTTATGAGTCTCTAAATGTTAATTGTTGTTGGTAAACCTGTTTTCAGACGCTGCTACATTTCATTTCATTTTGCTTTGTTTTGTGAATGAACAAAAGGAAAGCGAATTACTTATGGTCGTTGTGAAAAGTAAATTAATAAGCAAAAGTGTTCACACCACCTTATAGAGAGAGGTTGACGCTATTATTTCATTGCATGTCAAAGGCTAATCGGCTTCTTACTTCTTCTATATAAGTTGATGAAACAATACATGTGTAACTTCACGCACAATTTCAATTTTTTTGTATAGAGATTTCAAGTTCACCACGCAGGTGAGGTTGACTGCTAAGATTAATTTGCATGACTCAAATTGTTAAAAAGCTCACAGGGATTCATTGTTAACGTAAGATCCCATTTATTTTACAATATTTTTCTTGAGAAAAGCAATGGTTGTACATATAAAAAGTTTATAAACTGGTGTAAAAGTGATTCCTCGTAAATGTCGGATTAAAATTGTATAAATTAAGTAGATGACTTCCTTTAAATACACGTTTTAGTAGTGAGACACATATTGAACATCGTGATGAGCGTCAGAATGAAAGAATTTTTAAAATTTTATAGATCTAAGAGCAGGATTTGGCCTTGGTTTTGGTGGAGGCATCATCCGCACACCGCCAACACTGGATCCAGCCGTGGATCTGGCTGCGGTGGATGTTGATGAGGACGATCCTCCCATGTGTGCGTACTTCTTTGGCGACGAGTAAAATGAGGCTGAGTTCTGAGACACTTTCTTGGCCTGGTTAAGATTCGAGGGGAGGGTGACACGGGCTTTAGTTTTGGGAGAAGCCACTTTTCGTTTTTTAGGTGTTGCCTTTCGTCCTCCTTTCTTTGGCGTCTTTCTTTTCTTCCGGGTGACTTTTCTTCGTTTGTATGTGGTGGTTTTTCTTGCAGGAAAGTAACTCGACTTGGTCTTTGGACTTGAAGTTGATTTGCTTCTGCTACAGTCCACCCAACCACTTCCACTTGAAGACTGTTGTTGTTGACTCTGGAAATCTTCTATTTCCTGTTCTTTCTGAAGGATGTGTTTCTCAGCGGCGTACTTGACAGAGATTTCCAACAGTTTGGCACCATACTTCTCCAGATTAGATTGGGTAACTCCGGCCACTCGCAACATTTGCTCGCCACTTTCTGGTAAGCGCGCCGCCATTCCGTGAAGGGTCTGTATAATGCAAATAATTAAATTAGTCAAGCACAAACATTGTCTGTAGGACGGTTTGAATCACAAACTTACCGAGGCTTGGAACACGCTGTCCCATTGATTTAAGCCATGTTCTGCAGCAATATCCTTGCAAGCCTGCACCAACTCGTGATAACACCTGGTCTTGAGAGTACCGAAGATGTCACTCTCAGCAGTCGTAGTTTTCTGTGTCTCCACTGACATCGATAACTGGACCCGATCCCTTCCATCGATAACACGACGAGCCTTGTCTGTCGGTTTTACATAGGCGTACGTTGTGTTCGTGACTCTATTTGTGTGTACTTCTTCCTACGAAAACGAAGTTAAAGCCAATCGTCAGTATGTATTACAAATAAAATAAAATACATCCTACTTACCCGAAGATATCCATCAACAACCAGTTTTCGTATGAGCCTCTCCAACTCCCCTCGATGCCATGACTTTAGAGTTCCATGAACGTCAAACTTGTTATGTCCTGCGTCGACTATTTTCTTTGCCTCACTGCCTCGCATAACGTCAGCGAAATGGAGCACAGTAAAGCCTCCTGAAAAGCCTCTGCCGCTTCGTGGATCACTTGCCAGGTCGATAGCTTTCAAAATTTTTGCACTTTCGTCAGTCACGTCTTTCAGATGGAAGGTCTCCTGCAATACAAATACAAAATGACCAAATCGATTAAATAACCAATAATGCTACGGATATTCCAGACTTACATTCTGCAAACAAATATCACAGGCAGTTTCTGGATGACTCTTGCACAACTTTTTCTCGAACAATTCTCCGAAATACTGAAGAAGCTGAGTTCTTCGACAGTCCGTTTTATTCTCACAGTAAGAAACCATCCTTCCCAAATTTTCGACATGAACCTGGGTGGCGTTATAATTGCTTGAGTCGCCTAGTCATTGCCAAACGGGATTTGTTAGACAAATCATAATTTTACACCAGTCAACCAGATAGAAACTTACGTTGCAGCATGCTTTTAATCCGGGCCGCATCAGAGTAATTGTAAAATACGACGCAGTAGGATATATCACCATCTCTTCCTGCTCGACCTGCCTCTTGATAGTAACCTTCAACGCTTTTTGGCATTGTGTAATGGATTACGAATCGGACATCGGGCTTGTCAATGCCCATACCGAAGGCTATTGTGGCACAAATGACCTAAAAAGAGGAGTAATTAATTACGAACTTGTCTGGAGTTAGCATTTGGACATACCTTCTTTTTGTCTGTGGTCCAAGCTTTCTGAACAGAAGTGCGCGCCTTGTCGCTCAAGCCTGCGTGGTATGCAGCTGCGGAAATACCTTTCTCCTTTAGATCCGCTGCAACGGTGTCGCATTCGTTACGGGAAAAGCAGTACACAATCCCCGAGTGTCCTCGATAATTACGACTTAAAAGTAGCTGAGTCAAGTCCTGGCTACTTCTACCCCGCACTTTTGGACGAACTTCATACTTTAAGTTGGGACGGTTGAAGGAACACATGAACCACTTTGATTTTTCAATGTGAAGCTGCTTTAGGATATCTGCTCGAACGACTGGGGTTGCCGTTGCCGTCAACGCCATCATGTTCACTCTTGGATATCGCTCCCGAAGAACGCCAAGTCTGGTGTAGTCTGGGCGAAAGTCATGACCCCACTGACTCACACAATGTGCCTCGTCGACCACAAATCTAGCGAGGAGACCTCGTTCATAAAGACGGCGGAAAATTGATTCCAACCGTCCGGACGAAGCAATCTTTTCAGGAGTTACGTACAACAGTTTCAGTTCTGAAAGGAAAATAAGACGTTGATAACCAATTAAATACAACATTATGGGAAACTAAAATTAAAGTCGACTGTTCACCTGGTTGGTTTCTTTCCAATTCAAGGTAAATTAAATTTTGATCGGCAGCAGAAATGTCACTGGAAAGTTGAGCAGCTTTAATCTACAGAAAAATGATAATGTAGAACACCAAAAAGTAAGAATTCTACTGAAATAAGCTCTTACATCAAGCGACATTAACTTTTGTACTTGATCCAGAATTAGAGACTTCAATGGTGAAATGACAATGGTGATTCCAGGAGAAATGACAGATGTCAACTGATAACAAAGTGATTTTCCTCCTCCAGTAGGCATTAAAATAAAACAGTCATTTCCAGTCAATGCAGCGTTGATTGCTTGTAATTGAATGGGCCTAAATCTCTGCAATCCGAATTTGTTGCGAAGGATCTGAAACATCATTTTTGAGTGAGGGAGAGTCGTAGAGTCAAACTCCCCAGTTATGCCGTCATTCTGCACATTCCCCATGAAGCGCCCCACTTCAAGTTTATTCGGATCGATGCATTTGGACGGAGAGATATTTCCTTTGCAGGGACTAATTCTTTTTGGTGGGCTTTTGAAATTGGACGCTACTTCCTTGACAGAAGTGTTCAATTTGCCATATGTAGGACGACTTTCCACATCTTCATCATAGTCATCAATATCTAGTAGTTCATCTTCATCGTCAAATGGGGGATATACTCCAGCATCTCCGCCTCCGCCAAAGAAGTCGTACCGAGGAGGAAAATTACTAGAACTAGACGTGCCGTTTTGAATTGGATTATATTGGCGAGACGTCGAGGTGGAGGGTTCTGCAATTGTAACATCAGAAGTTTTTGAAGTTAGACGCGTGTAATTCTTAAAACAAGACCATTAATTGACTGAAAATAAGTACCATTATGCAGATACGACGTCGACGGCTTTGAGGACTCATTTGCACTCGAAGTCTTTCGGAAGTTCACAGTCGAGGACATGTCCATAATTTCCACAAGTGACACCAGCTTGTCCTCTGAGATGCTAAGATTTGATGCAAGCTCTGCAGTTGACTTGGATCCACGAAACATTCGTACGGTGTGTAGCAGAAGGTCGGAAACCAACGACCCAACGTCCTCCTGTAATTACAGATTTGAGATTATTTTACTGACATTACGATTTATCGAAATAAAACCAGTTTACTCACCCCAGTTTGAATCCTTTGTGTCAAACCGTCCACCCAATGGTCATTGTTACCTCCGTCAGCTGAGGCGTTCAGCTTGGACTCATCAATTGCACTGAAAATGAGGTCATTTCCATCATCCCCGAACATACTGTCTTCATCCCCAGTGAGGACAATTTCACAGTCGTAGTCATCGTTTGCAATGAAGCAGCTGCTGCCTTCTTCTTGTTTTTCAGAGTCATCGTAATCCGTGTCGTCATCCCCGTCAGAGTTATCATCCTTCTCTTTCTTAATGTGCAAAGAGGAGGGGTTGGGTTTGCTTTCTGTTTGACTGTCGTCTGTAAAAGGCGATAAAAGAAATGAAAAGAATGTTTGTCATTATTTATTTACGTACCATCGTCATCCTCCGAGTCACTCATTAAAACCCTAGTCCTACGTTGGATGAAAGGTTTCTTCGTGGGGGGTCTGGCAAGTCTCTCCTCCTCCTCCTCATCGTCATCATCTTTCCCTCGCCTTCCTTCATCGTCGTCAGAAGAACTTTTCCTTTTGACGTGGGAACTCGACGAAGATGTGATGGGAAGGATGATTTTCTTACTGTCTTCCGGCGAAGTGAAGATGTCCACCGTCCTATCAGGACGAAAGGGCTTGACGTCCACGTCCATGTCTGGTTCACGTGATTGTGAGGGAACCGTTTTCTGAGACAACGTCGCTATCGGAGGTGAAGCAGCGATGAACTCTTCGTCACTGTCATCGTCCTCATCATCGCCAAATGCCAGGGCTAAGTTGAAATTGGCTGCAGGGGCAGGCTTGCTTAGGGACGCTGATGACGATGACGGTACCACTGACACTGGAGTATTTAAACAGAGTCCTTTTCCTTCATCGGATCCATTCCTTTTGGCCTCGGTGACAGGGACATCCTTTTTCTTATCAGAAGTGACCAAGTCGGTATTGCAGATGGGGGCTCTAGAGAAAAAAGAAATGAATGAATGGATTTAACAACGAAGATAAGAGGTCTTTGTCTTATCTTACATGGAGGCAGTCGGTTTGGCAATCTTTCCTTTTCGTGAGAAAAGGCTCATCTTAAATATCCTTCCCTTCTGCTTCCTTCCTGACGTAATGTCGTCAGTGTCAGCTCCGTCACCTCTTTGCACGTCAAAACAGGCCACTCGAGTGTCACATTGTTTTTAATTAAAGACGAATTAAATTAAATTAAAAAATAAAAAACTTTTGTTCTTTCTTCTTCAGCTCAGGTGGATGGATGGATCATCATCATCATCATCACTTTGTCTCATTTTTCGACTTTTCCCTCCGTCTTTGTTCCCATTCACTTTTGCATGGGGAATTTCATCCACAAACAGCAAAAATCATCATCATCTTTTTTCATGATTGGTGACCATGGCGGCCTGCAGTGATGATGGACGAGAAAGCAAAAAGAAAAGAAGATCCAGAGTCAGAAGGACAGTCAGTCAGACGTCAGCTCTTGACTTTTGTGTGTTAGCTTGTCTATCGCTCTCAGCTTTTGCTTTGCTTATCTTTTGACTTTTCTATCAAAGGGAAATATTATGGGGAACAAGTCTTCCAAAGGGGGTGGGAAAGGTCCTGTGGGTCAACCTCCAGGTGGGAAGAAGCAGAAGGACAAAAAAGGCAAAACTCTTCCGTCGAAGACTAAGACTCCTGTCCCAGAGACACTTGCGGCGGCGGTTGTGGCAGTCGAACAAGGTAATCGATGATAAGCGTCATTTAAAACTTCTTCCAACTAAGACATGTTTTTCTGTACAGCTCCTCCACCTCCAGCAGGAGTTAAGCCAAAGCCACCTCCTCCGAATCCCAAACCAGCCCGGAAGAATAAGACCGCAGGTCTTGTGCCTCCACCACCAACGACAACGACAACGGCGACCATCGTGCCACCACCAACGCCACAAGTAAACGCAGGACTACAACAACAACAACTTGACGGAAATCAGAATCCAGAACCACCAGCCTTCGTACCCCCACCACCACCAACACCAACGCCAGTGGCTCAAGGGGCCACACCAAATCAAAATGCTGGACCACTTGCTGCAGCTGCTCCTGCTCCTGCACCACAAGCTGATCCCAACGGAGCCCGACGACCAGTGGAAGATGCAAAGCCGCAATCAGGAAAACCAGGAGAGGCTGCACGACGACGAGGACAACAACAGGGTCAGACTAATAATGGAAATGGCAATCTACCACCACCAGTCCAAGTCCCAGTCACCACCGTCGGATGAATGAATGAAGCGTTTGAAGAAAACCACTCAAACTACATTACATACATACTAATCATCAGCAATCAATCTAGTTTCTTTAGCCTCTGGATTTTCGTTATTCCATACATAATGTTTCGAGTACATAGAAGTAGAGAGTAATTATTGTAAAGTAACGCACAAACGTATAGGAGACACATTTTCTTTGTAAACCGATAGAAGTCATGTCACGATGTATCTAATTTTGAAAAATTGTATTTGAGATGAATAAAATGATGGTTCTTTCCTTTATGAACGGTCGAGTTTCATTC